>JAPDSC010060888.1:80797-108979 GCA_026290005.1 Latrodectus geometricus
ATATATAAATACAAGAGGATCGTTTTCAAGGTGACAGTGTCTGGAGCTTACTATACCACCTCGATCTAATAGCCGAAAGGGCAGCAAACTTGGTATTTAGATTAATCAAAACATGGGAAAAAGGATTCCATGAAAAAACTTTTAGTTTCAAAAACCACCATTATAGCATTTTGTGGCACTTTACAATGTCGAGTGGTTAGCTGTCTAGTATTAGTCTGTCCTTCCCTGTCTAGTGATTAGCGTACCTGACAACGAATGGGGAGGACCTGGGTTCGAATTCCGAGTCGGGCATGGATGTATTTCCCTTTCCCTGTATTTCTTGTCCTTTCCTCAGATGATTGATGAATGTGGCCGGCCCTATAAACAGGTTTGTGGTGGTGTGGCGTGGGTAATATTACTCGACTCCGTGACTTGGTTCACAGGTGCCCACCGGGTAACAATAAATGAGTGGCAGTTTCCGGCCTTGTTGTGGCAAACTTTTAATTACCCAAGTGTCCACCATTAGGAAAAAAAACCATGTATAAAATGTGAGAAAAGAAAAATATTAACACATACTATTGTATAATTAAATTATTAAAGTTTATTTGCAACAATAACTTCCCCGCTGTTAGAAATTAAACCACATTCAATGTGAGCACCATTCTCAGAAATAACAATAATAATAAGTAATTTACTTTTGTTCGAAATTCCCGAAGAGTTGAGGATGCATTACAATGATTCATATAATGCAGCTTCACTAATTACGCATGTTCCGGTAACGTGAGAGACATGGCCACTGGAGCTCGTTTACTTCAGCTGAGATTATTTGTCGGAACTCTCTACTACTTGCTTTTATAGCGCTTATTACCGGGGCTGTCATTGCACAAAATTTGCATTTTGCTTTGATACATGTGTTTTATGCTAATTCTCGTTATTGTAAACAACAGCAGTATCACAAAATGCCCTATCAGCGATATTTGGAAATAAAAATTTTTTTCACAGAATCCTTTTTCCCATGTCTTGATTAGTCTAAATACCAAGTTTGGTGCCATTTCGGCTATTAGATCGAGTTTCATATATATATATATATATATATATATATGTGTGTGTGTGTGTGTGTGTGTGTGTGTGTGTGTACGGTCAAAAGGTTTCATGCATTAATTTTTCGTAATATAATCTTAGTAAGTTTTTAATGATGTAAGGAAAACATCCACGCTGATCTATGCATTTGCACAATATTTCAATAATAAAATTGATAACTTTTACAAAAAAAAGTTCTCAAAAGTTAAGAGAATATTAACCTATTATATATTTAAGTATTTTTATTTTAATTTATTGATTTTTCAAATCAAGAAAAGAGCAGATTACATCTGAGAAATATTCATAATTTAAATAAGAATAAGTTAAAGATAGATTCAATTGAACAAATAATCATTATCTTCCAATTTTATAACAGTAACATTTTAATTTTGTCTATTCATTTATATTATGTGTTTTAAAATAAAAAAATTCCCATCTTACACATAAATTTTTAATTTTGAATCTGAAAAAGCTTTTCAGATTTTTTAAAAACTGTAAAAAATCATGCTAAGAGCTATATTCTTTAATAGATGAAATTAAAAAATGTGAAATATGAAACAAGAAATGTTGACTGAATTTTTGAAATTTATGTAAACAAAATTTAAAAAATAATTCGTTCTATTTCTCATATAGTTTGCTTACAGTCACAATGTAATTGTATAACAACAGAGCATCTTGGAACTATTATGATCGCAAAATCGTTTGAGTAAAGTAGATTCGGATCCTCTTCTTAATCTGGTTTTAAAATTTTTTAAATAAGTATACAAGCTTCTAATGAAAATAAGATATTCAGTTATACAAACAATATGTTCGAATAGGCAATGAATTTTTTTAAAAAATTATTTTAAATTTTGAAAAATATGAAGCAGTTTTCTGAAATTGACAAAGAAATCAATAATTTTCTGAAAATTTGCGATCAATTCAAATTCTTTGCTTATTAACATTATTTGAACTACATTTGGTAATAAGCATTATTAGAAGATCTCTGGTGCTTACGTTCTGATCCATTATAGATTTTTATATAATTATGTTTTTATTGCTATTAGAAATGACAATCGCAACTAGAAATTCTAAATAGGGGGTTTTAATAATAATTTTCATGTGTACAATATAGATTTTCCTATTATCTTTTCTACCATCTGCTTTGAATTTTGATAATATAAGTATTTGCAATTAAATTGTCACTCCAAAATTCAACTTATATTACGTTTTTGTTAGTATATTGATATAACTGTCATAACTTTTTAAATTACTCAATTTGTCTGGATGATAATTAGTATAATTTTTATAATAAACGCCACACTTGAGAAAAGTAGTTCAGAAAATTTAAAATTACAGAGAAACGCCGATAAAAATTATCGCATCGCCTTGAGCAACTCTATTACAAAATCTTGATCCTTTCCTAATGATAAAAAATTTATTAGTTACAAAAATGCTTAAAAATCAGACATGAATAAAAAAATCTTAAAAATCTACTTTCCCAAAAATGTGTTTACATTTAATCACTTAAAAAAATCGCATTCACAGTATACTTATATTTTATAACAAATAAAAAATATCACAACAATGTATTAAAAAATATGCAAAAAAATTTTAATTCCCTTAAGAAAAACAACCAAGAGAATTTATGTCAAAATCTTATTTTTCAATGTTGAAATTAAAAAGATTCACCAAATTTTGACTTTAATTAAAACTAAAATAATGGAAATCATATATAAATAATATTGATGATTGAGTTTTTTCATGACAATTTTGAAATGTAAAAAATACCCTATTAAAATTTGTTTTATTAATTTAATATCAGATCCAAATTTTAAAATTAGGATAAGCATTTGATTTTATTGTACATTGACATGTTTAAGATATGATTTATAACAATATAATTTCAGTAATTAAGTAACTTAAACTTTTTCGAATAAAAGGATCATTACTTTTTCTAACCACAATGTATGTTTGCTACTTCTGAGTAATTTATCATCAGACACAATCATCAGCTGTTATCTTAGTTCCAAAAATTATTCAAATAATCGTAGACTCTTTGTTTTTTTTAATATTTTGTTGGTTTTTTATAAGAGCTTTTTTTCAGAAAACTTTGTAGCTCGTAACTTAATAAGACAAATTTTATTTTTTATAGCATCCCTAGCTCGTAGCTTAGCAAAGCAAATTTTCTTATATAAAATACAGCACTTATCTTGAGAAATATTTTACTAATTATTAGCAGTGATCTCAAAAAAGCAGTAATAATTAATTACATAGAAATATTAATTTATTTATATTTTATATTATTATATTAATATTATAAATATTAATATATTAATTTATTTTTAGAAATTTTTCAACATTTAACATTTGAATATTGAATTATTAATTTATTATTAAATTTTAATTATTTCAAGCTGGCAATTTAAACATTAAGGAAACTATTATCATGAGGATTTTTTTAAGCTTCCACATTGAAATTAATCTCTTAATATGTTTTTAATTAATAGTTAAATAATGAACTAAATTTCATTCCTTGTTGAATAAATTATATTTAATAAATCATATTGCTTGAAAATAAAGATAAGCAACACTCTTTCATACTATAAATATGAAAATATTTCAGCTTTTATGTTTATTTGTTATTTTCTTAGATAGGTTTCTTAAGAATTTTCTTTTTAAACTCCTTTTATTATTTCATAATTTATCAAAATTTCATAGCTGAAGTGCAAAATTATGGTTCAAAGAAATTCTTACTAACGAATTAATAGATTAATTCTTTCATTCGTAATTATAAATTTTTTCATCACTATTATTGGATATATGTTTATAATTACAATTACAACTGAGACTCCAAATTGTAGAAGCCAACTGAAGATTATTTTTAGAACTCATTTTGTATTGCATTGGCTGTGATTTGAGCACCAAATAGGGAATTTTTATCAAATATAGATTTAAATCAAAAATTATACCTAAATCTGTACAATGATTTTTAAATAAAATATAGAAATAATACGATATTTGTTTAAAAGTTACGTTTTTAGCAATATTTAGTTTCTATCGACCTAATGTTTACGTAGACTTAAAAATATATTCTCTTACGACTTACAAAATTAATTAAAAGTAGTATGGAATCCCTCTCTAAGGAAACATCATTAATTATATCAAGATTTAAGAATAATGACATTAAATACCCTAATAAAGAGATTGCATAACAAGAAAATGAATATGATGGCCTGATGGTCGAGAACTTTTTAAATTCTAGTTTAGATCAGGATTTGTTGAGTCTTTTTAATTTGTGTCAATCATGTTTTCAAGGCTTCAAACTACGTAATTTGTTAAAATTAATTTTGTAACCAAAAAAGTAAATTTCTTTCATTTAATATTTTTCATTTAATTTATGCATCCTGGTTGCGATATTCTTGGCACATACACACAACATAACATGACTCATACATACGGGCATTTTTTAGCAAGATGCATTTATTTGAGAAAGTAAATATATTTTCAACATTTCTGACCTATAATTTATTGAGAAATATTTTCATTTTATGAATTCTGACATGCCTTTTATCATGACACATTAAAATTTTGCGATGGTTTATTCATGACGATACTGCAAACAATTTAATTTGTGTGACTCTAATGCTAACGCACTCTCCCTCCAAGGTGTCACAAAAAATTAAATTAACTTGTTCTTTTTTTGTAACATTAAGCTTTACAGGATTTGATTTCATTTACTTTTATACTAACAATTAAATATGTTATTTATTGACAAAGATTTTGTAATATTTCGTAAAGGACATTTGAATGTAATAACTCGTAATACAATATTACGTTTAAATAAAATCTGAGTTTGTATGCAGTTCTCTGGGCTATCATGCCACACTAATGGAATTACTGCCTTAGTGAATGGATGTGAAGTACAATATCTATCATTCTATTAATATCAATTTCTTTTATTTTCAATAACTAATCATTCACTTTATTTACATGATCATTTTTTCTTCAAAATGTAGGAATTTACAATTAAATGTAATAGATATTCTTATAAGTAAATTTTATGCAATTTTTGAACAGAAGTAAAATGTTTCAGTAATTCAACATTTGTTAATTCAAGATTCTTATTTATTTCCTTCGTTGAATCAGGAGATAGATATTTTTTAAAATTTCTTTTTGTTCTATTAGGACTTATTGGTAATCTTTAAAACTTATATGCGTTAGTAAAATAATATCTATTTTATATGCATTTGAATTAGTAAAGGTACTTCATTTTCGAAATTTATTTAAATTATAAGATATCATTGCAGATAGCTAAAAGTTATCTGTTAAAAGTTAAAGATTTTTATAGGGCTACATTGAACATTTACTGCAAAGTGTTTTCTAAGTTTATTTCGATAAATAGTGAGGCTTTTCCATTTATTGCCAAAGGAAAAATCCCCAGGCATCTGGATCTATATGCATACAAAAAAAAAAAAGCACATCCGTGTCTCATAATTTATTAGTTTCTGGAATCGAGTCTGGAGCCTCCCATTTCAAACAGATAAGTTCTGTCATTAGAAATGGTATAACTTATCACCTTTTATATTAACAAATCGTTTATCAAATATAATAGGGAAAAAAACTGTTTTCTTAGTAAAAATATGCTTCTCAATACTATTGCTATCATTTTTTTCCTCCAGTTGCAATCAGTATATTACATCTTTTTCTCAGCTGAATATCACCTTGACTTGTATTAGTCTGTCACTAATCTATCATATACATAATTCTTATAAAAATTTTTGTATTTTACGTTCCTCTTAAAGCAATAAATCATTTAGTTAAGTCATTTCTGTTCGAAATGCATTCCTTTTCTTTTAAAAAAACAAAACTTTCCTTCAAAGAACGTCTCCCTTCGGCACTAAACTGGGACAGCCGATTACGTCAATCTCCAACTCAGTAATCCCCAACTCTTATTACATGAACGATTTTGAGTTTTGATATAAAAATTATCCCTTTTGCAATATTATTATGTATTTAAATATGCAAAATAGATGCGTTTCCCTCATCTCTTCAAATTGGAGCACAGACCGTAGAGGACGTTACCGCTTTCAGGCAACCTTCAGGCTGCACTGCAAGGTCTGCGGCGGGCCTTCTCACTCTTGAAATTGAGTATGGATTAAAAGAATTAAGGCCATTTGTAAGCACAGTGAGTGGATAATGTCCATAATTCAACGCTTCAATCACTTTTGACAGATTTGGATTACCATCTGCGCACACTGCTTAGCACTGTTATCTGTGAAATGCTCAAAAGCAGTTTGACAGCAAAAAATTAGTTCACTTAAATGATCGATATCATATGTTACATTTTGTAATAGCTTTCTTTGAACGCTAAGACAAACAGTAATATATAAGTTGTTGATACCTTTTCACAGTAAATTTATATTCGAATTAAATTTATATCATATATAAAACTGTTACATTATGCAAACAAATTGCTTTCAAAAACTCGTTTTTTAATAACAAATTTTTAAAGATGTTCAAGATTTTCAAATATATATTTATCTTTGTTATTTAGAAAATTCAAGTAATTATTTCATTATTTATTTATTTATTTAAACATGCATTTTTTTGGATAAAGTATTAGGTTGGGGAAAAAGAAATCCATTATTTTTACGTGAACTTTATGTAACTTCTTTAGGATTCGCTTTGTAAAAAGGTTTAAAACAGCTTTCATGTAGATTTTTAGGTCTTGCGCGTTACGACTGCTGACATGCGGTTAACTTCGATCATTTGTGATATTTTATAGACATTTTCGACGATACTGTATCCACATGCGAGGTGCATCTCTAACATCAAAAATACCCGAATGGAATAGACGAAACAAAAATTGCTCGTAACTGGTTGTTACAGTCTTATATAGGACGATAAACACATTTCACAATTTTAGCCACCTGGCTATCTTTTTCACCGTTACAAGAGAAAAACGAAAATGTATCGAATTTTCTGTTTGTTGTCTTCCATTGTCTTGTGTTGAAAATGTATCGAATTTTCTGTTCCTTATACTCGTAACTGAATTAATCAAACAAAAAACCGCAAGAGGATATTTTAGTGTCAAATGTAACCTTTCCAACGAGCATAAATCTGAAATTGTTTGATATATACCTGACGAGACATCGATCACTACAGACGTCTACCGAAAAAATAATGGATTACTTTTTCCCCAACCTAATATTTCTGCATACTTTTAAATAAAGTACTTAACGTTTTTACTTGCTTTTTGTAAATAAACTTTACTTTTGCTGAATAATAATAAAGGATATTAAAATAATTTTCTCTGTTATAAAATTTACGCATCTGTAGAACGTCTTTTTTTTAAGTTTTCTAATACGTTAAAATGTATATTTACTATCCTTTCTTTACTTCCTTATCCTTTTTTCATTGTTTAAATTAAAAACATTTAAAATTGCAATGTATATTATTTTATACAAAACAATAGAAATTCATTATCATTCATGATTGATTTTTTTGTATACTATACTTCATTTATATAATATTACTACTTACTATTAATCTATTTTTCATATTTTTATTCTTGTCGATATAATAGATACTAAATAATAAATATATACTAAATAAAGACAAATATGTAGTAGTAAATATTCAAAATTAATAGGTTTACGAAATCGTACATCAGAAAAACTTCGATTGTACTTTTCAAAGTTATTCTTTCAATATCAGCTCATTCCTCAAATGAAGTTAAAAGATTAAAGCAGTCACTTTTTATTATTTTGTTATAGATTAATTAATTATTATTAAACATATGATTCAGCAAACATTTTGAAACATATTATTTTAATAGCAAAATATACAGAAAAATTATTCTCTAATAAAATTTTTAAATTCTATTGTGTAACTCACGATGCGCAATAATTGCTCTCCTATTTTCCTAAAATATTAAGAAAACGTATATTTTTTTTAAGGTAAATTTGAACATTATAAGGTAAATTTGAAGATTGTTACAAATTAGAAAAGTTTACACAAATTTAAATGCAAACTTAGTAAAATGAACTATATTTAATAAAGATTATTAAATAGATTATTAAACAAATCGAGATAGCAGTTTATTAACCTTACAAATTTACTAATGTAAACTAGCAAACTATTTACATTAAAACGTATTAAAAAAAGAGTTTTGTTTAATCGAACCCACATTGTATGCTAATATTTAAATAATTTTTAAATTATTAATGGTTAACGAAAAATAACATGTTTAAAAATATCAATAAAATATTGTAATATATGTAATTTAATTTTCACTTATGTTTGAAAGAAGAGTAACATATTTTCTATGATAAAACTTTATCTAAGATACTCAGTTTAATATTTTTCTCAGATTGATCTTAATTTAACTATAACTTAGAAGTTACCGATTAAATTACCGTTGTTATTGCATTATTTATAAAGTAAAAATTCAATTGTCAAAAATTATTTGTAAGAATGTGATCATTGCTATGATTAAACCCATGTGAAAGATGTTCATGCTGTCAGAACAGATTTATCAGTGAATTCTTTAATCTTGTTTAAATAAACAAGATTAGAGAATTCACTGATAAATCTCAAAAATGCTTAAGTCAATGAAATAAAGATCGTGTTTTAACATTCTCTCATTTTTTTAATATTCTGTTTTTTAAAAAAAAGCATGTAAATTGCTATAGAAAGATGATTTAATAATACAATTTAAGGACTTATTCACTTGTGAACGAATTGTTTATTATGCGTCTAGGAGATGACGCCTAATAAACATTTTTTTATAAATAAAATAAAACATGTGTATATATTCTTGGATTTATTTAAAAGAGTAGTGTTTCCATTCCATATTTTTATAAAAGTGCGTTTTCCGAAATTTAAAAAAAATAATAATAATTTGATAAACATCTATCTAATTTGAAATATTTTTCAATGAAAAATTTATATGCAATTCTTAAGGTTAACAAAATATAAATGGTTATTCATTTTTTAAAACTCTATGTTGAATCTTTCTAAACATTTTGTAATCTATGCTGAAGTCGTTTCCCCAAATGACAATGGAATTCACTGCATCATGACAATGCTCCCCTCCACACACACATTGATTGTTGTGTGGACTTTGTTTGCAGAAAAGAACAGTTCATGAGCATTTATATCGTTAAATTTCTACAGTACAATTTAAAGTAAAAATACAATGCTGTTGCATAATAAAACTATTTTAGTTTGCATTGCATTGTTACAGCTCTTAATATAAAAAAAATATTGATATTCATATGAATCCAAATAGTCAAATTAATGAGGGATGGAATATTATTAAAGAAAAATTGCACAATAATAGCATGAAAAAGCTTACTTGGCTGTCTCTCACATTTCTAAAACCAATATAAACTTGACACAACTATATTTATAATTTGTAATTCATATTTGGTATTTACGGATAATTAGCATTTACAGTTATATAAAAATTTCAAAATATCATACATTTTTTTTTTGCAGTTTACGCTATTACATTATTTTGGTTTGATCCTCTTATATAAAAACTGGTTATAGTCCTGATGATAAACAACATATTAATTTTTAAAAATATATATATTGAAGTTTATATATATTTAAATATATATTTTAAAGGGTTTGAGATCAGTATCTACTAAGAAAACTCCTCCATCTAAACTGTATTGCTCCAATATTGATATTAGTTAATATTTAGTTTTCCTCCTATCATGATCTGATTCATTTATCCACAATACTCAGCAAGCTCAAAGTTAAAATCTACTACATTATTCTGGATAACCATGTGTTTCCTTTGTTATTACTGTTTTGGTGAATTGATTGTTATAAATTACAGAATGTTAACTCCAGCTTTCATATTTCACTGTTCACTACCGTGAACTATTTTAAGCTGGCCAACACAAATCCCAAGGCCTTAATACTACTATGGAAAACATATATATATATATATATATCGTTTATTGCATTTATTTTATAGAAATCAAACTCAAAATTTTTAACCATGATAATTTAAATATAGCAATACGTAATATTTCTAAAATTTAAATGTTCAGTTTTCTATCTTTCTTACAAATTCATATTCCCCTTTAGACAATAAATCTTTCATTTGTAAAATGTAATTCTTTTGCGCAAAATTTGCAGTTTATTAACTTTGTTATCAGAGAAGGGAATAACTGAAAATTATCTTTCATCAAAATCCTGAGATATTTGTGGATATCGTGAATATTCTGAGCCACTGGTATTAAATTACAATACAAAAATAGTTGGAGAAAAAATTACAATGTTTAAAATAAAAGAATGGTAATAAGTTTTACATTTATTGTTTAAAAATTTGCATGCGAATAGAAATTAAAAGCACAGTCAAATATGTCAATATATTTATAATAATTTTTCAAGACATAGACAATTAATCGAATAAATTGTTAACAATAAAGTATCTTAAATGTAAGTAAAAATTATTGCAGAAATTATTATATTTGATGGTTAGAATCACTTAACTGTAACAATATAACAAAACAATACAGGGAATTTCAGAGGAAATTAAAAAAAAATTAGAATATATGCGTACAGAGATTACAATAAAGTTTTTGGATAAAATTAAGATAGAGAGGATATTTATTCGCGTTTTTTGAAAAGTTAATATTTTCAAAAAACGCGAAATTACTTTGAAATTAATTTACGAGATTATATGTCAAATTTATATTATTTGGTTTATCCCTGCAATTTTAAGACTGAAAACTTAATAAATATAATTTTAAACAAAAATCATTGAATTTTATTTTTAATAAATAATTTCATGAAATGACATTTAGCTTATTTTTTAAAATGTAAAGTTAATACACTGAATAGTTTTTAAATGAGCCTTCAAAGTATCTGATTCATTCAAAGGATTTTAAAAAAGTGCTTAGATTCGAAATTATTGAGATTCTGGCTCCTCTAGTTTCATTTCATTGAAACTCTTTAATTGCTATTTATTTCAAACCATGTTCATTTTGCTTGAGTATTTTTTCACGAAATAATTTCGTTAATAAGAATATCCATTTAAATATTAGTATGTTAAACATATTCATAAAAATAAAAAGCCTCTTACAAATTTAAAAAATTTCTTTTTTCAACATACTTATGAAAAAGAGAATTATTTCTTATATTTTTTGGAATATTCCCCATTTCTTCTTTTCCTTGAGGTACGAATATTGAGACAGGGTCAGAGACTGAATCAGCTTACTTTTCTGCACTCAATATCCATGAGAAAACACCCCGAACCATTTCGCGAAGGTTTATTTTTAAAGAAAGAAGCAGTAATTAGAAGAGTGGAGGCCTCCTGGGAAATTTCGAGTTGAGTGGTCGCCGAACTAAAGCAGACGATTAAAAGACGTTCAACAAACCGTCGCGGATTGATGAACCCTGGAGTCGCGTTGATGAAAAGGAGTATTTCCCGAAAGAATTTCCTTCCGAAGAGGGCCCTAATCTCTCCGCTAACCCAGACTATTCGAACTCTTTCTCAAGAGCCTCTCTGTGTTCCAGGTGGCCAAGCTTCATGAGACTCTCAGTTCCGCTTGGCGTAAAATCTTACCCGAATTTGCGCATCCTTCAATTATTATCCCTCCCTACCGACTCACAGCCTTCCTCGGAATTGTCTTAACTTTGTTAACGATTTTTTTTTCTCGGTTTATAAGAAGAAATCTTCAACGAAGTGTTATTCTGAGCATAAAGTAAAGCACGTAGTACTTTTTTTTTTATCTATCCTTTTTAACAGCTTGATTTTTATTCAGATTTTACTCTGAGAGTAAAATTAACACCTAATCGTTTTACCATATTTTTCCATTCAGTGGTCTCTTTTTTTATAAGTTTTAAAAGTTTCTTACATTATTTGTGATCATAGCTTTTCAAAACATTGATATTCAATTATTTATTTATTTTTCAGTAATTTAATGACATTCTCTTGGTCGATTTCTTTTAAATATTTTAACTACTAAAAAAATATTAAATAGTATTTATTTTGCAATAATTTCTGAAACTGGAAACAAATGATTTAAAAAAATGGCAAAATATTGTACTTCGGATAAACAAAATCGACAGACATAGAGAGATTTAATATTAAAATCATATTTATTTGATTACATAAAATGATAAAAACATTTGCAAGGAAATACTATCTTTAACACTTTTTTGAATAAAGAAAACTTCTTATTAAATAATAAGCAACTTATTTAATTAAAATTCCAGTACTATTAAAAGTGTTTGCAGAAAACTCACATGTATAAAATCAAATATTGTTTCAGATCATACCTAAAAATTATTTCACTATATTTTGAGATTACACTATAAACTGCCTATGTGACTAAAAAATAAAATTTGAGGTTTGATATTTGCTTTATTAAAATAAATATATTAAATATTTATTAACATATTTATATTATCAAAATAAAATAGTTTGTTTTATTAAAATATAATAGTTTGTATTATAGTTTGTTTTAGTAAAATAGTTTGTTTTATTTGGATCATTACTAGCTGTTTATTTTAGTTAATCAAAAATACTAAATACAGCTATTTCTACATGTCTAGTGTTGAACCTGACATTTGAATTCCGGCACTCTGCTCTTAAATTTCTGTACTATACCTACGAAGCGACATTTAATCCTATGAAATTTTAACATGATAAGGATTCTCAATTTATTTTAATCTGACAAAGAATCCATTATCATACAATTTGAGATAATTTATATATTTTGCCTAATAACCTTTTCAAGATGTTCATTAGTTGTTTCTAAAAAATTCATTCTTCAGAGAGCTACTTATTCTTCGCATCAAATTATTTCTTGAATTTTAAATCTTATTTGATCAGCATCAATAGTTTAGTGTTTAAAAAAACTCAAAGTGATTGAAACGAAATTTTTAAAAATGTGAATATAATTAAATTTGACAAAATATCAATCAAACTTCTCTATTTTTAAGAGTTAAGTTCAAAAATAAATAAATAATTTTCAAAGTTTAATTTCAAGATTTCAAAATATAGGAAATGGAAGAAAACAAATAAACTATCAAAGCACAATCTTATTGTATTATTATATATGAAGTTCAATATGAAGTAAAATCAATTCCAACGGACTTCCAAACTCGATAGAGAGATATCTTATGCTTAAAAATTGATATCATTTGTTAAATTAGACCGTAATAAAGTCATAAGTGCAAGATTTGTATGGTAAAGTGTCCATCAAGTAACCAAATATAATGGATTTAACTTCGTTACAGCAAAAGTCCATTCGGTTATTTAAATATGCACGATAAACAGGACTGATTTATTATTTTTATTTTATTGTGGTATGAAATTTTGTTGATGTATGTCTACTTAAATGTTAACTGGTTACATGATTGTTTTTCAAAAATAATTGTTCTTTATCTCAGGATATATTCGGAATCATTGCGAATACTCAGTCTGAGAAATACATATTCAATTACATTAGTTCTTCTATATTGCATATCAATATTTTGTACCTGGATGATAAAAAATAACGATGAATACTTTATAGTAAATGAAAAAATTAACAAATCCTTAACAATAAAATTTTATTCTTAAGATAAAGCCAAACTTCCATTCTTACGCTTGGGTAGACTTCTCAAACAATCAAGACAAAAAATCCCTAAATAAATTAAACGAAACATAAATGGCCTCCATCATGTAATTGAATAATCTTACAGAACATTTTTACGCAGGTGTGATTTCTACCACATGTAGACAAAATCCTTATTTCCTTTAAGCAAATCTTGATGTAAGATTTCGCCACGAAGCTATAAAAAAAGTCTGAATCTGGGAAGTTGAGTAAGTTTTAATCATTTTTCATGAAGACTATATACGCACTGATGACCCCAGCCAAGCTACTTCTGTTTCTGCATTCACACATTTGCTAACAGGTCATCTATCCACACTTCAAGGAGCTCGGTGGATATTGTTAAAATTCGGGCGTGCGATCTGTCTTGTTTGCTCGGGTCATTCGGTCTTCTGAAAAGGAGTTTCTGGTTTATTACTTTTTAAAGAAGAATTGCTGAAATGAAAATTTTACTTTACTAATATTTTTAAATCTAGTTGACAATGAAAATTGCATATTTAAATGAGTAAATTCCATAATTACAAAAAAGAAATTCCTCTAAGAGTAATTTAATCGTAAGGATTTTCTCAAGTAGGTAATAATTGCTCATAATTTCTTAGATTAATATTAATCCTAAAATGTTTACATCATTCTAATCCTTAAATGCTTATTTAATTTTGATCTTAACGTGTTTTATCAATAGTAATCTTAAAGTGTTTATTCTAAAAACAAATTAGGGAAAAAGGTATGTTATGAATAAGATGCCAAACAGAATATACATACAGACCGTAAAATAAAATTTCTTTTAATATTAATATCTACTAACAAATAAATTTTTTTTATTTACTCTCTTGAACTGAAAAATATTTATTATTTGTTATAAAGAGTAATAAATATATTAAAAATAAAAAAATCATTTTTTTAAATAACCATATTTGTTTGTAAAACATTATAAAATTCAATAAAACATATTTTGAAAATGTAATGAAAAGAAGGCAATTAAAAATACATTTTTATTAATAGCACTATAATTTGAAGATTCACCATTTAAAGTCATTTGTTTCCTTTAGGCAATCAGACATTAATAAAAGAAGATAAGCTTTATATTTAAAGTAATTTGATTTTAATCCTCAATAAGTTGCAGAACAAAATATATGAATTCTTGAGAAATAAAGATTTTTAAATTGGACTCATGGCGATAACCTAATTCTATTAACTAAGTAATACCACACAAGTCACAACTTAAAAATGATAAATATTATGCGGGGATACGACAATTAATTTAATAATAAATACTTTTTCTCCCCAGAAATTAGAAAAATATACAAAAGATGTCCACTTTTTGAAAATGAAAATACAAAATAGAATAAATTGCAAATTATTGGCAATGAATTTTCAGATATAGAAAATAATTTGAAGAATAGGAAATAGCAACAGAGAAATAATGAATAGCTAATCGAAAAATGACGTATTAAGAATTACGTACACAAACTTGCAAAAGCTGATATACAAACCTGAAAAAATCGATAGTTAAATGATATAATGAATATATAAAGTGTATTAATGATATAATAAAGAATCTTTGACTTATAAAACGCTCAGTGAATTGTTAAATAAAGCATTTTGAAATTGGATGAAATTAAAAGGACTGGTTAATTTATTTGTACCCCAGTGGCCACATGAAAACCAGGACTAAGTAGATTAAAGTCTACAATTTATAATAGGGGTTCCGAACTATTGCAAACATAGGTGACTTAAATGGATTTTACAAAGCCTTGCTGTTCACTTGAAAGTTAAAATGTAACCATTTCCACAAACGTGCAAAAATTTATCTGAAAACTTACTCAAAAGATAGAAAAATAAAATTAATCTAGAATAGTCAGACTATTCTACACAGATGAGAAATTCTGCCCTTCAATCAAATTATAAATCATGATCTACAATAATGAAATCCAGCAAATTATTTGAAATTACACTACTGGCCATTAAAATTGATACACCAGGAAGAAACGCAGATAACATAATGATATATATTGGACAAATATATTACACTAGAAATAACAAGTGATTAAATTTTCAAAAAATTTGGCTCGATAGATCCTGAGATATCAGTACCCAGAACAACCACCTCTGGCAGTAATAACAGCAGTTATACGCCTGGGCATTGAGTCAAACAGAGATTGGATTGCATGTACAGCTACAGATGCCCATGCAGCTTCAACACGATGCCACAGTTCATCAACCGTAGTGACTGGCGTTTGGTGACGACCCAGTCGCTCGGCAACCATTGACGAGACGTTTTCTATTGGTGAAAGATCTGGAGAACGTGCTAGCCAGGGCAACAGCCGAACATGTTCCGTATCAAGGAAGGTCCGTACAATACCGGCAACATACGGTCGGGCATTATCCTGCTGAAACGTAGGGTTTCCCAGGACTCGAATAAAGGGTAGAGCCACGGGTCGTAACACACCAGAAATGTAACGTGCACTGTTCAAAGCACCGTCAATGCGAACAAGAGGTGACCGAGACGTGTATCCAATGGCACCCCATACCATCACGCCAGGTGATGGGTCAGTATGACGATGACGAATGCACGCTGCCAGTGTGCATTCACCACGATGCCGCCAAACACGGATGCGACCATTATGATGCTGTACACAAAACCTGGATTCATCTGAAAAGATGACGTCTCGCCATTCGTGCGCCCAGGTTCGTCGTTGATCACACCATTGAAGGCGCTTTTGTCTATGACGCAGCGTCAAGGGAAGCAGCAGCCATGGTCTCCGAGCTGAGAGTCCATGCTGCTGCAAACGTCGTCGAACTGTTCGTGCAGGCACTTGTTGTCTTCCAAACGACCCCGTTTCTTGACTCACGGCTCGTGACGTGGTTGCACGATCCATTACGGCCATGTGAATAATATGCTTGTCTTCTCGGCTGCTAGTGATAGGTGGCCGTTGAGATCTCGCATGGCGTTCCGTATTACCGTCCTGAACCCATCAATTCCATATTCTGCTAACAGTCATTGGATCTCAACCAACGCGAGCAGCAATACTGCGATAAGTGAAACCGCAATCCCAGTACGCTACAATTCGACTTTTATCAAAGTCAGAAACGTGCTGGTACACATTTCTCCTTCTTACACGAGGCATCATAACAACTTTTCACCAGGCAACAACGTTCAAATGCAATTTGTGTATGAGGAACCGGCTGAACAATTTCCTCATTTAAACACAATGTAGGTGTCGCTACTGGTGCCTACTTTGTCTGAATACGCTGAAAAGCTAATCATTTGCATATCATAGCACCTTCTTCCTTTCGTATAAATTTCACGTCTGTAGCATGTCGTCTTCTTGGTGTAGCAATTTTAATTGCCAGTAGTGTAGATGTGTGTAACACTTGATAAAAAAAAATATATATTAACTTGGATTATTCGTAACACTTCATTACATAGAAATTTCAATGATGAAGTAATCTAAACATTTTTATTGATAGAAAAATCCGACTCGCAGTATTGATGATAAATTCCTTTTTTTAAAATATTATTCTGCTCGCAGTGATAAAGTTCATCTGACAATTCTAGAACTGTGCAGCAGTTTAACTTTCAAAAACGAGAACCAAAGTGCACAAAATCATAACGGGAAATTGTAAAAATGGGCAGATTAAAAACAATCTGTGTGTGAAATAAGATTCGCCGTTAAGAGAATCCTAAGAAATTTCTTTAAGTTGTGTGCGGAAATTTTGATACTCCATATATAGGATACAAAATATACCAAATTACATTGCCATTGCGATAAATAAGGTCAGAGCATGGAAGATTTCACCACTTTAATTTTATCTGACTATTTATTGCCAAATCGTTTTTCTTGAACAATAAACAATTAATTAGTAGTAAAATTTTAAAAAATGGGCAAAAGTTTCTTTCCATTATATTTCAGATATGCTTTTCTCATGGATTTCAATCAAAAAATGAATTTATTTCAAATGAATATTTAAGAATGCATATTAACAATGCAAATAACTACCACATACATGCATCTGCCTTCCAAACTGTACCTTAAAATTAACGGGTTTGGAATACTTGCCAGTGCCCAAGCACCTTATAATTTTGAACCATGAACAGGTGACGATGTCACACTTGAGCACTGTTATTGATCATGAGCTGGCACTCTCCTAAGAACTAACATATCATAACCCCAGAGAAGTAATGAGCATATTCCCTGATGAAACTCGTGAAACCTGAGGAAAATGTAGTCATGATGGCATGACCACATTTTTCATGGGGAGCAACTAGTGCCTTTTGAACCTTGCGCCACAAAATCCAACTAACGACATATTTTCATTCCTTTATTTTTGCAAAATTATAGGAGACAAAGCCTAATAAATACAAATTGGAAAATAAGATCTTTAAAATGTTGACCATTTCGTTTCGGTTATCCATTTCTTCATTTGACGAGAAAAAGTTAATGTTAAACTTTATAAATTATTTTCCTATTTTTTCTCTAATTAGAGAAAATCCTATCATTTAAAAGTGCGCATCAACGATAAAATAAAAAATATGCTGTGAAGAACCCTTAAAAATAAAGCATATTAACTTTGTTGACTCAATTTGTCTCAAGATTATAATGATCACTCTTTTAATCGAACAATTACTATTGTTTTTATTTGACCGAATAATTTCATTTTTGTATTTTAGTGCAATATGTTTACTCGTTCAGATTTCAAGGAAAGGCTTAGAATTGATATGATTAATATACTTTTAAGTGATCGAGGATTATTTATTTTAAACTAATTTTTTCCTCATTTTTTATTTTTTCAATGAACACTGGGTATTAAAATATTTTGCCTCAATCCGTGCCACATGCTGGTCATTTAAAACTAGTTTTAAATGTGACAGATGAGTAAGTTTATTTACTAGCACAGTCACATTAGCAGAATGATTTTATGAATTTGAATTGATCTATTTCTGTTTGTTCTTGTCGATCCTTACACATTTTGGAAATTAATTTTTGTATATTAAGTAAAATTCACTTACTAAGAGTAACTAATAACCATTTAGAGTTTAATTTTCATCAGACCCCAAATGCTTGTAATTTTAATGGTTCATTTCAATGTTTCATTGGTGAAATCGATTTGCTTTTTGTTCTATTCAAGCACACTAGAAATTTAAATTAAAAAAAAAGTAACTTACACTTCCAATGAAAGTCAGTAAAGCATTACCAATGTTATAAAAATTTTTTATACCAATGCAAAATTTTTTATACCTATCAAAATTTTGTAGACCTTTATAACTTTTCCCATTCAAAAACTAAAATATAGCATTACAGAAAATATTTATAGGTATCTAACTTTTAATTATTAATCACTTGTTTTTCATTAATATATAAGAAATAAATATTCCATACTTTATTATTAAATAATATTTATTATTTAATAATAATTATTATTTAATAATTATTATTTAATAATAAATCATTTAATAATATTTTAAATATTATTAAATAATAAACTATTTAATGGTTTATTATTATTAATTAAATATTTAATTATTTAAATAAAATTAATTGTTTATTTGGTATCAATTTAATGTTGTTAATTTTAATGTGAAATTGTTTCACACACTCACAATTTGCTCTTAAAAAGATTTCCATTAAAATCTTATTTGATTAAGAGTAAGTCTGATCATTTTATTTAGATAAAAGTAGCATTGAAATTGTAACAAGCAATTGCAATTTTAAAGAACCTTGTACACTGAAAGGCCCGAATTTCATATGAATTTATACTTCCTTTACTTAGTATTTATTAAGTAAAGAAACTTTATTTATTATAGTTAGAGTTTTACTTTGTATTTGAGGATCTCTGTACCACAATGTGCACAAAGATCCCGAAATACAATTTAGTGTACATGTAAAAAAATAAGAGTATTAAAGCATGAAATAAAATTTTCTCTTGTGATTATACTTATATTGTAACAATACTAACTATGAATTAACAAGAAGATGGAATAATGTAAAGCATAAGTGTAAACCATAAGAAATATGACAAATTTAATTTGCATGTCAGCAAATGGTACTCATGTACTGAATCTTCCTATTCAAATTTATATCATATATGGAAGTATAGGTCCAAAAAATACTTGTTTTAGATTTCATCTTACTGGATTTGGATATATTATATATGTTTAAATTTGATATATTTAAACGCCATTGAAATTGAAGTATATGTAAATGCGATCTATTAATAGCAATCTGAGTTTGAAAGAAAAAAATATCCTTTTTTTACGCATGATATTTCTATTATCGGCCGAAACTCTCAGTACTTCCTAACTGAAATTTACTATCACTACTTTCTTGGCTAAATTTAATATTATATTATTTATTATTTTAATATTTTATTTCAAATATTTTTTTTACGTAATATGTATTATGTTTCTTCTTTCGAATTTCAAAATGTCATAATCATATTTCTAAACATAACAAATTATTTAGTTTGAAATGTTGTCATAAAACTTAGGAGGAAAATGACACTATGCAATTAATCATAGAAGTGTTTCCACATTATTTATCGTTTGTAATCAATTTACGTATTTCATTTACAAATAAATAAAAGTTGTTCGCGTGACATATTGATATAATTTTTTTCTCTCTATCTTGATGTTAAATTTTATATTGTTAATGATTTCATAATGAACATATAACATTTTGAAATTCAATATTGCTTTTATTTTTGTAATTATTCCTTTTATTTCATGAATAACTATATTTACAATAACTTTTCACCATTTTGTACCAATTAAAATGTCCGAATCGATTTTTTAAACATTTTATAGCTCTTTGTGCTCAGCTTTTAGAAAGTTTTAGATAAAGTACGCATATTTAACCATGAGCATAGTGAATAACAATTAAATATATAAAATTTTTACTTTAATTTTTGGTTGTAGCTTAGCAAAGTTATAAAGTGAGTTATCAAATATAAATAATCACTTAAATAATTATCAGATTTTAACACGGACAGTTTGCGGTCTGTTACAGGATCTTAATGAAAAAAACTATATAAATAATTAAAGTAAATCATCCAATCGTAATATATTTTTAGGAGTAGTTGCCTCTGCTATTTGTATTAATGTAACGTTGCAACTCGTATTTGACAATTTTTAACAGAAATTTCCGAACAAAGATTTTACATTTTGGTGAATTTTTCTGTAACTCGATTATTATCAGTTTCCTATGCAATAAAGGATCGATCACATAGACTTATGATAAAATACTGGCTATTGAAGATTTATTTAAATGACAGCAGCAATTCATGTAATATTTTAGTTTACCAAATTCGGGTTATTCATTTCAGAAAGTTACTTTACAGGGATTTCTCTCTTTCAGAGAATTTAAAATTGTAACTTTTCAGACTAGTCTCGAATGAGTGATAAATCTTTTAAGAAAAAGGATTAAAAATGATTAATAAGGGAATTGTTTCTTTCGCATACATTTAATTGTTTATATATTAACGCCATTATCTCTCACAACTTCATAACTAACCATGTATTGTTAATAACTTGTATACACAAACAAATCACTCTCAATACCGTGACTTTAAGTCAGGAGTTAAGGTCACAGTTCAATTCCTCGTAGAACAGTGAAAATAAATTTCTTCCGTGTAAGTGAAAAAAAAATCTCACGTTCATCTATATTGAGTTATTGATGTTCTATGTATAAAAATAAATATAGAAGTTAAAACTTCAATTTTTTTTTAGGTTTATTGAAAATTGCCAGGAAAAATAATGCATAACTTTTTATATAAAGGAAGTATATAATAATGTTTATAATATGTGATATGATAATTTTTTAAAAAAATAATATTTTGTTTCCGTTAACTTCTGACCTTATTAGGATATTGTTGTTAGGATGTTATAACTTCTGGCCTTGTTAGGACTTATAAGATAGAGATTGTATAAAAGTCTAATGCCACTCTTAATCCAATCGTATCCACCATACTTATAGGTTTATAATAGTTAACTTTACACATCTGTTGTCATCTATCTACCAAATGCCAATGGAAAAGTCTCTCAAAGGACCACTAAAAAGGAGATCGCTATGAATTTCAAAAATTTGTCTTAGATTCAAAATTACCGAAATCAAAGAGATTATTAAGTAAAATAATAAAGTTATTCTCTGTGTCACAATCTCCAATGATCCCTTCAGATAAATTTTTAAAGAATGCCACACATGTCTTATTCAAAATAAAAATAAAGTACAAATCTGCCGCTTATTATTACTCAATTTGTCGTTGTCAGTCAAATATTGCATCTGAAATAAAGCAAAATAAAACTGAAAAGGCAGCATACGTAAAATAATGAACTGCTTGATAATATGCTTGGCATAATTTAATGGTTTGGTATCTCTCATCGAAAAATAATTCGCCAATCTAATTTCAAATAACGGTTCAATGTGTGCCAGAGTTCTCTTAACGGTAGATTAAACATCAAGAATTTTATTATCGTTGCCTAATTTATTTTCTTCTCAAACGACGCACTTCCTCCTCAAAGTTCTCCGCTGACTGTGAACTTCGTCATCGAAAATTTTTCGGAAAATATTCCAATGATCCGAGACTTTTTGGAATGGAAAATCTTTCCTTCTCTTACGATTTAACCGAATTTTTGTTCCTCTCTTTTGATTCTATTTCGTAGACTGGGTAACCCAGTGTTTCGAGGTCGTGAATTTCTTTTTTTTTTTATTGTTTCCTTCCCTCAACGCTTCTTTTCTCGTTCGATTATGCTCTAATTGTTCTTTATCGTATGGAGTGCCACGCCTTCCCACCGTGTGGCGCGTGTGATGGCTTTTTAATTGGGGTGGAAGCGCGGGGGTGAAAAATGCAGGCCATTTTGAATTTATACGGTATATTGACCGTATTTTTAATAACTATTGTATCTAGAGGAGTTGTGGTGCATGGTTTCCATCCGGGTCAATGAGTTTCGCTAAGGAAACAAATTAGCAAAGTACATAATGCCTGATGTACTGATGAATTAAGAATGGGACATGCATCAAATAATTAGATTTTGTTTACTCAAAATGCTTCGAAACAGTATGTATTTTGAGTTACATGCAGATTGTGTGCATCATATCATTATTTAATAATCAAACAATGCATCTATTTTTTTTTTATCTAGGACGATAGATGATCTACAAAACATCCATCAAAGTATATCTTCTGTGTTATTGATCATTTTGGAAATAGATAACAAATAAGTTACGTTCAAAATATAAACAAGAAACTAACTTAAAAAAAACATCTAAATAAACATTTGCTAATGATTTTGAGAAATTGTTGAACTACATTATGCCAACTTAAAAATAACCTGCTGGAGGAGCATATATTAAATAATAACATTTTTAATTATTGATAAACATCCTGTTAAGGTTTAAGGGCATTCAATAAAATATAAATTTCAGTCAGTTACTGTTATTCATTAAGTAACAAAAATTAAAATAAACAAGGGCACTAAAGAATAAAACTTGGACAAATACTACAAAGAAATACCGAATACATAAGGTTGCAAGGAATTATATAACACAATTATCTCCCAAATTATCTTAAAAAAGAAGCTATGGTTTTGTTAATAATATGCATACATTTTAAAATATTTTTTCCGGTAATAAGGATATTAAATTATGTATTTTCCTTATTAGGTTTTTCTATAGTTATAAAAGAATTTATTTGAAATATTAACATGCAGATAATATTTACTCATAGAGTGACAACTAAAAACTGTAGGGAAAATAAAATAAAAATTACTATAAAAAATTATTCAGGATAAAAAAAACTATTAAATATAAATATATACGTTTTACAGCGTATTGTTTGAATTAGTAATTTTATAATATAATCAAAAATGATATAGTCCTCTTTGTATAACTTTTTCCACAACAGATTTTCTTTAGTACCTTAATTTATAAACTAGAAAAAAAAATAGATCCAATGAGAGAAATGAGAAAAATCACACTTAATTCGCATACAAACAAATTTTAGATTTTTTCTAAGTAGTAAACTTTGTGAATAAATTATCGAACAAAATTTGTATAATACCTAAATAAAATAAATAAATAAATAGTCAAATTATTATTTAAAAAGGCTTGCGAATAGTTTCTCAGTTATTTGCATACAACTTAACCATTTTTTCCGTATAATCTCTCATCATTCTTTGTTCAATAATTCAGAAATTACTATCAAATTCATAACAACTGCGCTGCAGCCTATCCTGTCTAGTGGTTAGCCTACCTGACTACGTATGGGCAGGACCTGCGTTTGAATCCCGGCTCGGGCATGGATGTACTTTCTCTTTCTCTGTGTTTCTTGTCCTTACCTCAGATGATGGATAAAATGGCCCACCCTATAAACAGGTTTGTGGTAGTGTGACGTGGAGAATGCTAATCGCTTCCGTGACTTGGTTTACAGATGCACACAGGGTAACAATAAATGCGTAGCATTTCTGGCCTTGCTATGGCGAAGGGTTAATCACCCAACTGCCCCACATTAGAAAAAAAATAGCATAAGCTCTTTAAATTGAATGTGTAAGAGAAATCAATTTTTTTAAAAAAATGTCAGATTTATCTTTTGTTTATAAACACCTTTCATATATTTTGCTTGACATATGCAAAATACTAAATGTACAGAAAAAGGTGAGGGAATACTGTAAAATATTTACGTAAGAGCCCATGTTTATAAATTCAATTCTCTAATTTAATAACGTGGTACGAAAAGAAGTAAATATGAAATTTAAATCTTAAAATACTTTTGATATAAGAGAATTAAAATTTTAAATATTTTAAATATATGAAGAAACATACGAAATAGCATTTATTGCATTACTATCAATCATATTTCTCATATATTATTAAATATATGATTTATTAACTTCTTCATATTCACTCATAAATTTGTGTTCAATAGGAAAAAAAATGAAATTTTATAATTATATATTCCTATTACAAAGTGCAAATGTATATATTAATTAATTAAATTTAAGAAATGAGACACAGCTGTGACCACACATAAAGAAATGTAATACTATTTTGAATTACTATTTTTTTTATAAAAAAGAAGTAATAATTAATTATGTAAGAATTAATTTATGTAAGTAATAAGTATTAATTTTTTATGTAAGTAATAAGTAATAATCTCCACAATTTTAAAAAGACTACAAGAAAATTGAATGAAATTCTGTTGAAAAATCTTTCATATTCCAATGAAATATTTCTTATTCAATTGACCAATAAATGGTTAGGTTTCGATTTTTAGCTCAAAGACAGTTGAGTTCAATTCCAAAATTGAATGTGGTGTTTGTAACAGATAACAATTCATTTTAAGCTGTAAATCATGATCGACTTAATTCTCGCGTGTAAAAATGACTGTAAAGGAACAAGAAAATATTCTTATGTCCTTTGGACACGCTGGTCTTGGGTTCTTCATTCTAACCATCATTACAGTTTACAATACGTTTTGTCAGCCAGTTATCAACACGTTGGTTACAGGCTTTCTTAAAGTAAAGCATTCTTAAAGCATATTGCTTTGGTGATTTTTTTTTTTCGAGTAATTGCTTCAGCGTAGAATTAGTTCCTTTGGGAATAATATTTCCGCTTATTCATACAATTTCATTGATCCAATACATTCATTAGATTATTTTTGAAGCCATTGATTTAAAGCATGCTAGAACAAAAAGTCTGCAATTGAGTAGCAGGCAATATGAAGCAAAGATAATTTCCAATAAACATTTTATTTAACAAATAGTTGAAATTATTTATCTTTAGCGTAGATTTCAACTTCATATTGGTTGAAAGAACTTCTATTTCTTTTTGAATGGGTTTTATATAAAGGAAGCTACGAAATCTGAAGCTACGAAGCTTCAGAGCATAGAAAAGAGAAAAGTTCTTAAGAATTCGGTGATATTTCAGTTTTGAACCAGTAATTGACTTCGGTATAGGGGTAAAATGAACGAATAATTATAAATATAGCATATTAAATAAGTGATATTTAACAAAGGACTTACTCACTTATTCTATTATTTTAATTTCATTTAAAATTTAAATTATATATATATATATATATATATATATATATATATATATATATATATATATATTATTGGCTGTTTGTTTGTATTATTGACTGTATGATATAAAAATATAGCCTTAGGTTTTAGTGAAATATATTTTTTTAGATCTATAACAGCATCGAATAAACTTTTATCCATTACCAAATCACATTAGTATGCGAACATATATCACTTTTATCTAATATTCTTGACGCACTTTTAAAGCTGTTGACATAATTTCCTATTTTTTTTTTAACGATTTTAATAATTTAATTATAAATATCAAAATATTATTTCTGCATTTTTAATTTCCAGATTGATTGTTTTGTTGTATATTTGTTCCTAAGAAGATGGATATGCTAGTCCAAACAGATTCTTTATTTACTTTAAATTAAGATTATAGTTTCATTAGTTGTTTTTTAATTACATTTCAACCTATTTAAGGGTCAAGTGAATTCTATTTTAAATAAACTGTGAGATAAAATTAGTTGATTGTTATCTATGCTTCTTCAAAATAAATATAAATACAATATTTTGGCTTGGAAACTTAATTATATCATTTTCTTATGTAAAACAAAAAGTACATTCATCATATAAGAATGAATAAATTCATCCGGTGCATTTCTCAAATGTATCATTTGCATTTCTTGCATCTGATAATTCGACTGATTGTATAAAGAGAAAAGATATTTATGAATATTTAAATTTACCAAAAATCAATCAACATCATTTGCAAAGGTAATTCAACAACAATACTATCTTTATGGTTAAAAATATTAACTTAAGTAGCTAGATTAAATCTATTCCATGTGAAGTAAATAGCCTTACAGCGAATGTGAAAGCATAATTAAAATTTATATGAGTTATTGTTTTAAACAGATATTAAATATTTTTTTATTTATGTTTTATTTTAGTGTGATATTAACCTAAGAAATATAATAATTGGAGTCATTAACAGAAAGTTTTTATATTTTTGACTGAAAATATTTTAAAATCTGAGTGTTAGAAAGTAAAAAAGAAAAAATGCAAAAAAGGTAATTAAAATTATTACGCTGTGAATAAATAATCTTTAAAAATTAATTAAACAGCATTATTTACTATGAGACAAAGATAAATTTTTCTTGCTTTTAATGAATTATTCAGTTCAGGATTTAAAGTTTTAATAAGTCTACGAAAAATTTATTTTCTACTGCTTCAATCCCGGATATTTAGAAATGTTTATTAGTTACTAAAAATATGTTGCATGGTTTGAATGTTGATTATGTCACCAGCATTACATTCAGAGATTTTTTTCTTCTTTTTTTATAGATCTTGATAAGAATAATCTTTGCTTACTGAATACATGGAAGAATTTTCTGGACTAAGAATATTTTACTGTAAATTATGAAAAGCTTCTATTTTTGTCGCTTGCAAGAGGTCAAACACTAGGAAATTCTGTTTATGTAAATTATCAGAACTTATTTGTCATTTATTACAAAACAAAAGTCGGTTAATGGTAATTTACTTGGGTCATATCTGATTGCTTCGTTTTTAATATATACAAAGACTTGTTTGTTGCTCTGGAAGTAATATTTTGTATTTTTTGTCGTTTCGTAACTGCATTTGATTATATTGGACAGATTGTTTTACTGGGGTTGTATAATAAAGTACGAAAAAATACAGAAATAACATAATAGCATACTGAAATGAAATTCAAATATTATTCTTCAAATAAACAGTTGCATTTTCATAGTCAAACTATCAAATGAATTCAAAATAAAACAATTTGAATTTTGTTTTCGAAAATAGTATTTTCAAAAATCATTGTTTTAATTTAAAGTAATACTTATATAATGTTTTTGTAATGGTGGATAGTAAAAAAAATGGATTTTATATGATGTGTATTATTTCCATCATCTTTCAAATTCTGTTAGATGCAGATTATATTTCAGATATATAATACAAAAAAAAAAAAAAAAAAAAAAAAAAAAAAAAAAAAAAAAAAAAAAAATCGAAAAAAGTCCGGTAACCTCTGAATGAAAATATTAGATAACAGTTTGATTAGATCTAAATCATTACCTAATTATTAAATAAAACATAGTATGCATTTCATTCTAATGAAAGAAGTCAAATTATATTTATAGGGCAAACTTCAATAACCAATAGCCTTTAGAAATTAAGATACTTTTTTATAATGATTACATAAAATTAAAATTTTTGGTTTTAGATTTTCCTTTCAGTTTATTATGCCATTTTTTTTTTTTTTTTTTTTTTTTTTTTGTCCTGTTTAATATTTTTAAAACTGTAAAAGGGGAAATTTAGCATTTTTTTCAAAAATATGTTCAATTAACAAATGCCAAAAAATTTTTGCTTCAACCCCTAATTTGAAATGTATGGAGTTAATCATTGAAAATTATGTTCATTTTATTTTAATCTTTTTAACATTTCTTTTTTTTTTTTTTTTTTTTTTTTTTTTTT
>JAPDSC010060888.1:117631-158147 GCA_026290005.1 Latrodectus geometricus
TTTTAACCGTAGGTCTCGGTTAAATTGGCCCTCGTGTACAAAAAAAAAAAGTGATCGTTTAGCGACAAACCAAACCCCTTAATAAATATCTTAACCACTAAAAGTTGCACATTAAGTCAGACTGCTGTCTATGAAAATAATTTTGGAAATATTGAAATTTTATTATTAGCGTAAATTGCAATTCTAAATTTACCCGGCCTATATTATTTTAACATTCTATATTAATATTATTAACTGTCTTATAAATTAAACGATAGTATTACGTGACTTATATGTTGTACATAAGATTTAAAATTTGATTTTTAGTAACTTTTAGCTGAAATATTTTTAATACTGCCTGTAGAGGTACCAACATTTAAAATTGAAGCATGAAAATATAATTATCTTTATCAAATAACATTTTTTTCCTAATTCAGTCATTGAGTAAATGTAAAGTTGGGCTGTTATAAATAATTTTGAAGAACTTAAATGAATTCATTGACGAGACATTTTTTTTTTTTAACTCTGAGCAACATTCTCTTTCTAGTAGATAAAATATTTTCAAATAATTTTATATTTCTTTTATTTATTTTTTTCTGTAAGAACTGACATGTTTAGTTTTTACTTGAATAGTGTCTTAGGGTATAGAACTGTAGTTTATTTCTTGATTATCTGCAATGAAATTTCCGATTGGGAGCGTGCATTTACTTTATTGGAATATTTAATAAAAACCATCGGTTGGCCTTTTGCAGCATTACGGAGAATCGTTAAAAATATCAGGCTGTACGATTTTGAAACTTAATCGTATGAATCATCTATTTGCTCGTAGCCAAATTTGATTGCTTTTTGAGTTATTTGGGAAGCTATGAGTTAAAAAAATATTTATTAGCTATATGAACTTATTAGCGCATTTGTTTACTTTTGATTCAATTCAGTAGTTTGTGAAATTAGATAACCTAATTGTGAGTTGGCTTTAAACGATTTACGTTTACTTTATTGTTAAAGAGACGATCTAATATTTGTGGGAACTATGATAAATACTCTCATTTTTTTTGTCCTAATTCATGTCTAAATAATTTTTTACTTTTGAATAAATGATTATAAAAACAAAGAATGCTGACTAATTGAGATATTTTATCTTTAAATAAATTTACTATTTTTTAATCAAAAAAGGCTGATTGATGGTAAGAAAATAATCAAAATATATAATTTGTTTGATAAAATATATACATTCAAAATGAAGTTGATGAGAATTCTCGATGAAAAATAATAAAACATTAAATGGCGTGGTTACATGTTTGATAAAGTTTTATTGTAATGAGATTTTACATTTACTCTCCTTTCTTGATGTTTGAGGCAACAAAAATTATTTAAAAATATTTTGAGATGAGTGTGAGTTTAATCGTGTATTCTTAACATTCTTGGTTAAAAAATAGTAAAGGAAATAATGAATGAATTATACACATCACCTTCCGAATTTGTAGTTTATAATGCTATTGATGTGGTATATAACCGAAGATCTGCTTTGTGCAAAAATATAAATTTTGACTATGTGTTGGAATTTGGAATTTAAAGTATCTTATGTTATCATTGCTTTTGAATATGAATCAGTTCCAATGAAAATTGTCGGCAGAACTGATTACTTGTAAATAAAATTGGCGCTTTTAGGTTATCCATTGTACGACCTCAATTTACAACAGAAGCAAATTAATGATTTGAAATTTTAAAAATAAGTGGATTAAAAAATTTAGTTTCATTATTTACATAATTTTTAGCATATTTTAAAACCATATTTTAATAATATCGAATTTAGAGCAATAGTGGCCATGACTTGTGCAGAAAACTTTTTGTCTAGAATGCGAGTGTAAAATAACTATAATTGTAAAAGTGACATTGTGGCCTGGGTCTTAAACTGTTAAATATTTTATGAAAACATCGTATATCATATTTAAGAGTGAATTTAATTAGTCATATATCTATAGTATTTTGCTAATAGAATCTCATAAGTTTTAAAACATTATATGAGATTCTTTTAGCAAAATAATAAATAAATTATGTAACTGCTTAATTGTAGAGTAAGAATCACAGAAATTTATTTGTGATATTCTGTAGACAAGAGAAATTCAATTCCAGAATTTGCACTACAGAATAATATTTATCATTTGTTATGTAATTTATCGAGATGAAATAAAATTTTTTTATATACGAAAAATTCATGAATTATTTCGATATTCGATATTTTCATGAATAAATAAATTTATATTTTGATTGATTTAAATTTATTCCTACTCCGAAAATGACAAGTATGTTTGAAATTTATAAAGCCTAATTTCAATTTAAAAAATATTTTTTTGTTTTGCACTCGAATAAGATGTTATGTGAAATATATACAAATCTGTTATTATGCACTGTTGCTGCACGGAATTGACCTGCAAGAATCTTATGTGATACGTATAAATTTTACCAGTCAGTTATTAGTTTATCCTGTATTTAAGAATTTTCTAAGCTGATTTGAAGCAATTAATGAAAAATAAAATTATTTATTCTCTGTAGCGTCAAACAAAGCTTGAGCCACATGATTATAAAATGTGAAATTTGATGTTTGATGACTGCTTGCAGATTGATTTATACAAGCTAAGCATTTCTTTTCACAATTTAAATACAATTACTTGTTTGTCACAGTAACACGGAGGCAACAAGAATTTGCAATTTTATTATTTTTAAATATTGTATTTCAGATTGTTATTCCTGCTGGGATAATTAGTACTTATGTGCAAAGTGATTATATAGCACGACAATCAAAAAAAATTCTACAGTAATTATTAAATCAAATCCAAGTCAATTTGATAAAAATATTCCAAAATGTTCAAACCGAAGCTTACTGTGCTCAGTTTGATGAATTATGATTCCTTTTTTAACAAAACGGATTGATATTTATTAGTCCGTACAATAATTAAAAAGACATTCCAACGTAATGTAACTGAGAACTGATCGGTTAGCTCTCTGGCCTTCGGTTCACCTATTCATGGATTCACATGTCACCTTGGATCCTGTGTAATTTGCCTTCGTGTGCAAAAATTAATAGTTGAGCATCAAACAAACTGGCGTAATGTATGGAATCTTCATATTGAGCTAGATCCAGTTGAATTTTTTAAAGGAATCATCAGTGTTAAATTTTTCGCAAGTTTTATTGCTAATCTGTATGTAGTTTTTATTAATACCAATTAGCTGTCTCAGTTCGAATTTTATTATAAGACATTTTAATAGGTAATTGTTCTTCCAATTGTTTTTTCATCAGCATTTTAGTATTGCGTGCGTGCTATACCTCAAATTCTTGCGAATTCACAAAATCTAAAAAATGAAAGAAAAATGCATTTACTTTGAAAAGTCACCTACGTTTTACCATTTTCATTCATGGAGCAGTAGAAATTATTTCATCAAAATGAATTACTGTAAATATTCTTTAACTTGTTACTTTTCATTGTATATTTGGCATTTATTGTTCTCCCTTATAAAATAATAGATACATATATGTTTGTGTATTTGGATTATGTATTTACATATATTCTAAGATATAAGAAATTGTATATATCGTATTTTGTACTTCATTTTTCTTGATACATCGCAATTCAGAGGAGCAAACGTAAAAATTTTACAGCTGAGTTTTGGGAATCTTACGACGTCATGTCTCTGGACAGACTGGGCATTATAGTTTTTATTGTTCTAACTTCGCATTTTGATGAAGTCTGCGGCTTACATGTCTGTCAGGATGTACGCCTATTGTTTTCCTTAACAGTTTCCCCGTATTTTTATCCTTCAAGTTTGCATGTCTGTCTTGAACCACATCCACCATAATGTTTCATGGCATTCTTATATACGAAATTGCGCATCATTTTAATTTTGTTTTGTAAAATATATTTTTGAAATCGCTTTCTTTAAAGATATAACTATTTTTTCAGGTTATTAAAATGTTTAGAAATAATCGTAATTGTGTAAAAAATTGCCATTGAAATTACATCTAGTACTTATTTAAGTAAATCTAGAGAGTGGTAAAGTAAATTTAAGTATAGATAAACTGAAGTTGATTATTAAACTTGTCAATATTTGTTAAATTTACTATTTTGTGAACTAAAAAGTTGTCAGTTTTCATTCTTTGTGTACTCACAGAAATTTTATACTTCTCTCTAAATAATGTACCTATTATATTATATATATTTGGAAATATTTTTTTTAGATTTCAAAAATTTTTGACAATATGAGAAGATAAATTGAATTGATTAAAGCAAAATGTTATGCAAATAAATCTCGAAATAAGTTATTTTTATAATTACGGATGACATAATTGAAGCATCAAATAAGAATTGTTTTATGACTGCTTGCTATATAAAGTAGCTTATGTATTTTCAGATGTTTAGCAAGATGAATTTTATCAAGCTTTAGCTAAAATTAGCTATTATGGTTAAAGCGCACAATATATTTATTCAATATTTTATACATAACAATATTTATTGAACAGTTTTAAACTTTCTCATATAATTAACCTTTAAATTTTTGTGGTTCAAATAAATTGAACGGTAAATTTAATGTATTTATCTTAGAACCTCAATATCGGTGCTAGGTTTTTTTTGTGCTTCATTGGGTTCCACATTTGTCTGCGATCATTATTTTTCTATAGAAGCAATTAATAAGTTGCTATTTCTGATACTGATGTTTATGTAATGTTAATTGTGCCCTTAAAATCATTGAAATGTGCGATCCACTCTTCATTGAAAGCCGGATATTTATTTAAAATGAATCATACGTTGTACACATATTTCGTGGCAATTTTTTTTATTCTGTCACACAATGGTGTTTTTTTAATACCCGATTATTTGTACTTTCGCCATGCATCAGAGCTGATAGGCAGGACGTTATTTGTGTGTATAGTCTTTTAAATAATAAGCTTTATTTGAAGCTGAAATTTCACAACACATTTACGAAGAAATTGATACTCCACTGAGAGTGCATTGATTTGTTAAATGCAAGTTTAAGTCTTGTTTGTTTTATATATGTTAAATTGTACAATATATAATAAATTGTATTTAAAGATATTATATTTGTTTTATTCCTTATATAGTAAAATGATCGATAACTTTATATAGTAAAATGTTCTTGAAAACTTCCAATCTGTTAATTAGAAGTAACAAAATACGAAACTACAATTTTGTATTGATGAAGCGAATATTATTTACGCAACCGTGTCATTTATAAATTTTGTTATAAGTCATTGGACTTACGTTTTTGCGGGTATTATGAATATATCATTCGGATTTATTTCGGAAAACCAGGTATATTTGTCTTCGCGTATGATTACTTCCTCTTTTCTTCTAAGTGTACTATCACAATTCGACTGCTATATAACAGATACTTGTTTATTGCCACTCAATATGCAATAGCATTGTTCGAATGGTGTCTAGACCACCTGCGTGGGATATCTGGTTTCGAAAGGGTTATATACAATCTTCTTCATCACGTCATTGTTACAATTATCCTTCTGATCGGTCAACAGGTTGATCATCACGTCACCTTTTTAGCCTTGTTGTATTCATCCACACTTTTATATGCTGTGCATTTTTTGTCTATATTCAAATGTTTTGTCACCTTTTTAGCTTTTTTTCAGAAGCAAACTACAATTCACAAATGTAACTCTGAAATATGTATGTTTATCGAATGTAATAAAAGTTCATATATATATATATATATATATATATATATATATATATATAAAATTTTTAATAACTATTTCAAATTCAATTCTTGTCCCAAGCAAGTCCTCAGTTAAGTTACATCAATTTTTACAGAGTGGTAATTTTGACCATTTTCGAATAAGTGTAAGATATGTATTTACTGAATATCACAGTACCGATTTAACTTGAAACATTTATTCTCCATTTTTTCATTTAATATAATTGTAAGAGAGAGACCTCACTAGTTTCAAAACTGTTAAAAAGATTTATGTATCTCTTGACAGTTGTGATTAAAGAAACGCTCTGCTCAACCTATGAATTTTTTTATACATATTCAGCTTAATTTTATTCTCTAAATTTTATACTAATATTTTAAAATTTTTGTGATTTTTCTGTTTTTTAAAATATATATTATATTGTTTTGTTTTAAAATCAAAGCTTCTATGTCATAATTAACGCTGCATAACTTTTTCAGTGCTAGAAATTTATTTTTGATTGAAAACTCTCAACTGAAGTACTACGTCTCGGACTTAATCAGTTTTGTAAAATATTCTTTTTATTCTTGAAATTTTCTAAGAATCAATTAGTGAATGTAAGCAGACAAATTTTGTTAAAAATTAATTGTTAACTAAGTTACTAGTATAAGAATTACCAGTTTATTTTATGAAAGATAATTTATGAAAATTTTTATATTCATAACGTTAAAATAATTATCGCAAATAATTGATATCTTGACTAAATATTTTAAGAAAATATTTTTTATATTACTATACATTTATCATTTATTTCTGGTGATTATACTAAAGACCGCTTCAAGTTTATATAAAAATAAACCTTTTAAGTAATATTATCTAGAATTAAAATATTTCGCAATTTTGATTTATGATAATGATAAAAATTAAAAATATATGATCACCAGTTTAAATGGCTTACTGAGAAAATTTTTAAAATTAAAAAGTATTTAAAGAAATTTTGTAACTAATAGTCAATATTAAAAAATTTCTAAAGAAAAGGTAAACGAAAATTAGTTGAAATGTTTAAATGTATTTAAGCTGACAGTAGGAAAATGTCTTCATAAAGTCAATTTTTAATTTTTTGTACAAGAAATTTACCAATTCATGTTAAAAATACGTAAAACAAACGCAAATCAAAACATATTGAAGTCTTGAATATGTATGAAAAAATATTGCAATGATTACAACTTATTAGATTAAATTTGAACAGCTTAATTTATGATTTCAAGTTGTACAAATTTAAAGCAATAAATAAGAAAATGAAGGTTTGATAAATTATTCTTTACTCTTATACTATTCATACTAAAACTGATCAAGACTTTAGGCAACTTTTCATTTTCGAAAAATTGGAAACTAAAAAAAAACACAATTTTATCTAAATATTTATGCACAAATGCAATAAAAACTCTTAATATCTATAAGGAAAGATATTTTTATATCTATGATAATTTTGATATTAGTGTCAAAAAGCAAATAATTATTAATTTAATAATTAAAATATTGCCCTGTAATAATTGGATGCATTATCGTCTATTTCTTTTAAGTTGTATTAAGGGTAACGATTCTAACACTAATCATGGAAATTTTCTGTTGCTACAATTTAAATGATAATTCATATCATTTATACACTGATATCACGCCACTTATTACTTGGGCAGTCGACTAAAATACCATGATTTTAATACGCTAACTTAAAATAACAGCTTTGAAGATGACTTGCTTTAAATGATTATCTTCAGTTCAACATTTTATAATAGATTTTACCAGTAGTTCAGAATTCATTTTAAATCTCAGATCCGATAATTTAATCTAATCTTTAACTTGATGTTTAAGTATGATTGTAAGCTATTTAAAAAAAAAAAAAAAAAAAAAAAAAACATTATGAGGATTGTTTAGAAATCTGCATTTGTTCATCAGTATATAATGTAAAAATGGAGCTTACAAAAGTTATTGAGATCTTTTTGATGCTTTAATTCTGCTCCTTCATTCTTGTTTTCCTTCAATTTTGTTGGAAATTTTGAATTGGATTCCCTGGCATTATCGCATCAATGAAACCGTTGACGTTAGTGGAGTCCGGTAGAAGAAGCGGACAATAATGTAAATTCTACCATTCCAGCCCAAGATGTGCTGAGGTGATGTTTGTTCTTGCTGACAATTAGGGCAAAGAGGAAACCTCGTGCTACCCCCAGAATATGTGATATTTTAGCTGCCACAAGGTTTTGCCTTTATACCAGTTTCGAGGCGAAGGTTTTAACCATTTTTTTTTTTTACTTTATAAGCATTTTGCCTCAAGAACAACTAAATATGTAAGCTCTGATGTGAAAGGGGGACAGAATGGCATCTAATTTAATTACATGTATGAAACTAGAAGATACAATTTTGAATTTATGTAACTGGTTAAATCCTATTTAGTGTGTAGATATTTGTTTTCTTTCTTCTTCATGACACAAATTGTTACTAATTATACAAATTGCATTTTTAAAGTTTTCATCATTTTTAAGGTATTACCGAGTGTATTAATACATTTTTAAAACGATTTTGATAAAGAGTTTAAAAAAAAGTAAATGTTTTAGATTAAAAATTTTCGGCAACAGCTTATTATTTGAAATGAGAAATACCGTCTACAACTTTTTAATTTATTCTTCTTTCAAAATGTCACATGTAAACAAGCTCTGGATTGAAGGATATGCTTTTGCGCTTTCCGGAGAGAAATATTCTTATTCCAAAATTCAAAAAGGTTGTGAAATGCATGGTATTAAAATTTCTAAGTGCAAAATTAGCAACATTATTAATCGGGCAGGTAAAAACCGTCAATCATTATTTCTACATTGATAGAAGACTCATAACGAATATTTGATGTTGTTGTTGGGTTGTGTTTTATGGCGCAAGGTCCAAAATTGAGCGAATATTTGAAAAAGGTATATACTATTTAAAATGTTTCTAAAGTGAAATCGCTAGTAACAAGAAAAAATCCGCCAACACAGTAAATCAATTGCTAAGTCTGTAGATATATACATCTGTAGCAACAAAATGATAAACCAAGATTTACAACTTAAAAAAGCTAAAAATAAAAGGTTTATCAGCTTTTGTCGAGACAAGTGGCTCAACGCAAAGCATTTTGTAGAATCCTGTATGAAAATGCCCAATGATTTTCAAAGAGTGAAACTTCATCAAGACAAAGCTACAAGTCATGCTTCCAAAACTACCACTGCATTTTTTGAAAAAAGGAAGACTATTACAGGTTGTCTATATATTTTTTCAACATATTCGTGAAAAGTCCCCTGACGTTTCAGCTATGGACTTCGTCTGTTAAAAAGAGCTCTTTCTAAACACAAACCCATCACGATAGAGACTCTGGAAAGTAGTGGAAGAGGAATGGAAAGTAATACCCTTGGAAATTTTATGAAAAGCTTTTCTATCATAAAAATCACGATGCTGACTTATAGTCCAGAACAAAAGGTTATCAGTTCGAACATTTAAAAAAAAAATAGTCTTTGCATTTTAAACATTAAATGGCCCCGAAATCGTTCTAAAAATGTGTTAATTATCCTCTGTATGTCGTGTTTTTATTTCAGTAGATCCACTTTTAAATTATCAAACATATGATTTCTTCCCCAAACTAGAGTAATCTTCTATAATAATTTATTTTCATAACTGTTTTTATATTCAGTTCAGTGAGGTACAAGTCTATACGAAGATTTTTTGATTTTTATTAATTAATTTGATACAGAGTCAAGGTGTGTTCTTATATTTCATGTAATGATATAAAAAACACATGTTTGAAAAATATATTCCAGGTTACGTCCTGCATATCGTCAATTTCTGTTCACGTTTAGAGATAGATTTGAAGTTAAAAATTTCATAGGACTTGAATATTAACCTATGCATCTATTTTTTTTTCATGAAAAATTAATTTTGTCACTAGCGTTACGTTGCACGGAAATTGGCAAGTATTATTTAAACTTGAAAGTAACATTTTATAATCGATATTCCTATGTTGAATTTAATGAAATTGTTTAATCAAATGAAATTTTTATTACATCATAAGAGTTATTGCATAATAGAAAAAATAAATCTAATTAAAAATTGTGTGAAGGAGTTTAAGAACATAACTTTCAGTGTTCTTTGGAAAACTTGCATATATAGCGCAGCAGAATACTGCTATAATCAACCCTCCTTATAATACAAATACTTACATATAATCGGTAGTTAAACTCTTGGTTTATTCAAATGTTATTGTATTGATTTGTTAACTAATCGAAGTTTTATATTCGAAATTGTTTGAAAAATTGAGTAATAAGGTGTTAACTTAAGTACCAAATCGAACATTTGACAAAATTTAAAATCAAATATTATTTTGTTGCATCGGAAAATTGCCTCTAAATAAAAAATTAAAAAAAAAAAAAAAAAAAAAAAAAAATGGTATGACGAAACAGTAACTACTTTGTTTTTGTTTATTTTTCGTGTGTGTAATGTTTGTGTATATATTGCTTTTATTTAAATTTCAGAAGTTACTTTTGATTTCCATTTTTTAAAGCTCCATGAATATTTACTGCATTCCTTCAATCATGTTTTTCAAATGTATATTATCATTCAGTTACGATAGTTGTATCTGTCTTGGTTTTATCAGTAGGATAAAATACTTTTTATATCTTTCAGCTAAACTCTTCAAGATGCAGGCCTAAAAAATGACATCCCTGAAAGCTGAGTGCCGCAAGTTCTCGCCAAATATCTTCAACAAGAGCAAGTGCCAGAACTGTTTCCGAGGGAAAGATGCGCACTCCACGGAAGCGCTGGAGAGCAACCGCGTGAGTACTTTCTCATCTTAAGAAATGTAGATGCAAAGTATTTGCGTGGGGTGGGACGATTGAAGGTGTAAAGGAAAAACTGTGCAATGGGGGAAAGCGGTGTACCTTGACCTTGAGAGTCTCATTTAGCGATAACTCACGATCTAACAAAAGGACAATGGAAATTTATTTTTATTCGGATGATAGATTATTGGTATTTCTTTCTTTTCTTTGTAGCGAATGAGAAATGCTATGTTTTGAGAAATGGAGTGAAAGGTTTTTTCCAAAAAAGAATCTAATTTATTTACGAAAAAATTCTTTCCTTTATTTTTTGCCTGATTTCTTTTCCTTTCATTAAAAACACTAAATTCGCTATCAATAATAGTTATTTCGTATTTATTTTTGTAGAATTACTTTCCTCTGCCAAATTATAGTTAAAAATTTCTTTACCTCTTCAATATATTTTCTTGTATATCGATTGAAGAAAAAGTTGTATATTGTGATTTATGAGAAATGATAATAAACAATCTCAAATGATATCTAATGAATTTTTAAAATTTCTCTTTTAATTATAAAATACAAATTTCTGTAAAAGAATTGTATTTAAATGCGGTAAAACAATTTTTAATAATGGCAATTATTTTCATGAATATCGCTATATTTATTATTATTTTTTTTTGGAAATTGGTTAAGGTCGTGTTTTTGTAAAAGTTATTATTTCTAATACACATTTATTTATATTCCCTTAATAATTCTTGAAAAGATACATCGTATGGTAAGAAAAAATATTTTAAAAGGTTTTGCAAAGAGAGCTTACCTGATTTTTTATTTATCATGAACTTATCTTTATATTATATTAAAAATTTAAATTTTGGAAAAAGTTTAAATTTATTTATTATGAACATTTTAAGGCAGTTTATTGGTTATATTTATCTGATTAATTACGATTTATTATTTAAATAATTGTTAGAATATCATATTAACTTACCACTTGCCCATTAGAGGGCATAAGTAGAAAGTATTTCTCGTAAAACTCGTTAATTCTTGAAATACTCTACTCATTTCTTTAAAAATTTGTCATTCAGAATTTGTCGCCATTTTCTCCCACTTTTAATGTAGCAGACGTTTGTAAAGCTGATATTTTCTTTTCATGTAACGTATAAATGTCTCCTCGCCTGCGAAGCATGACTATTTTGAAACTAAATGTCCTTGAAACTTCCCATTCACTTGGTAAATAAAAGAATTTCTTTAATTTATCTCTAAGATATCTCCTACGCTTTTGGAATAATATTTATTATACCTGCGGAATTATTAGTAAATTTCAACACTATGTTCGAGTATATTTTTCATGCTGAATTTTTACAATAGTAGGAGAAAAAAACTGCAGATATATTATGTTATGAACGTTCAAAAGAAGAGATTTAAATGGAAATATTTAATTTCTCTTATGTTAAATTCATCTGAGTTTTTAAGTAGTAAGGTTTTCGTGCTTTTACTATTTGCACTTGTTAAGAAACAAATGCTTATGTATATTAAAACAGCTCAACTATAAATTTTGTTACCCATAAGTTCCTTACATAATAGAAAAAGTTTGTCCAATTTCGAATTTCTATTCAAAGCGTATCGAATTGAAAATGATAAAACAATGTAAATACAAGTAGAAAAATTATTATCTATTGTATTTAACTTCCATTAAATTCAGTTCACGAATGTTTTGTTTGCAGATAAATTTCTTATGAGTTTAATATTAGTATTTCTCCAAAGTATTAAGTTATTCTTCCATGCTAAAGTAATTTTTGTTATACTCTTAAGCTTTCTACGAGAATTTAATGAAAACGACTGTTTTTTTTTTTTTTTAAATTTAATGAAAACGACTGACTGTTTTTTTTTTAAAATTTAATTATTTTAAGCATTAATGAAGGTTTTTTGCAATGATTTTTATTTTTCAACTATTTTTTTACTTATTTTTTGATGCAAATTTGATTTGAATAAATAAAAGAATTCAATATTTGTGGATGATAAACACTTGGGCTTAATTTGTTCGTGCATCACGACTATCTTGCTTTTCCATGTCACGTTCTCTCCAGCAGTTTCGTAAATATCACATTACTTGTGTGATATGCTTTTTACACAATTCAAGTTTAACACGTGTATCTTCTAAAAATTGCAGATAACATTATTTATATTTTGTCAAGACAAAGATTTCAGGGAAAAAATGTCAATGCAAATAAAATGAATGACATCTGTTATTCTTTCTTGAAATTAAAAAAGGAAGAAAAGATTTTGTAGAATATTTTAAACTTTCAACTACCATGCATTGTGATAAGTTGAGAATAGAACAGTGTTGTTAATGTTTGCCTCTTTACTGTAACAATGCTATTTACTAATATTATCAAGCGATAAAAGATCGATTGAAAGCTTAAGATTCTAGGAATAATAACTTCCTTAAGTGAAAGTAGCGTATTTATAGTTAGCCTTTTCATCTCCTGTTTGATGGGGCATTAAGTATCCTAATTACAATAATCATTCTTCTATCGCAGTCTCTACCGTTACATGTCTAATCCGCATCATGCACCAAATGGACTGCTCATGGACATGGAATGCATTTAATGTCATCTTTCTGCCGTTAAAACCTTCCCATTATGTCATTCTTTGTTTCTGCAGTTCATTTGGCTGTTAGCAGCTGTTCCAGCCCGGCAAATGACTTCCTCGATACGAAAGCCCAGAGTCATCGACCCATATAGCATCTCAATTATTAAAAAAATCCCTTTCTTTGTTAGTTTATTGTTCGTTTTCTCTTCTGTTTCGGCAGTGTGTCCAAAGGCTTACAGAAATGGGTCGTTGAACCCTTTCACTGCACATAAAATTCTTTCCTCTGGCCGGTGTGCAGTTGGAATGTATGCTCGCGCAAATGTGTCCTATTGTGTCAATATTTGGGTTTGTACTATCGGTAACGGTGTTTTTTTTTTTTTTTTTTTTTTTTTTGTCTTTTCCTGCTGACAAAGATCGCCGAAGAGGGTAAATTGCTTCCTATGAAAGGTTATGTATGCATATTGACGAACAGAGCTTTAACTTCCTCATGTCAATTGGTGGTCAGCTGTTTGCAATTTAAATAGCTTCTACACAGCGGAAGATCTGTTGTATGTTCAAAGTGTTTGGGTTACACGAATAACATTTCGTGATGAAACAGAATTATTGATTTAGTAGATAGTTTTATGTACCCGTGAAAGTACTTTTTTTTATCATTTTCTGTATCTTTTAATATCTTATAAGCAAATTTAACAAAAAAAAAAAAAGTTCTGTACATTAGAGAATATAACCGACATATCAGATTATTTTTATGTCTTCCTGGTTTTCGAAGTTTTCGAATGATGATAATATTTAGCTTTTGTTTAATTTTTCCTGACATGTATAATAAATGCTATTTAAATGTGTTATTCTCTTACGAAAACTTTTTATATTCCTACTCCGTATTTATGAACCTGGCTTTTAACAAAATTATATTTTTAAATTGTTGGCAATTTTCAAATATCAGTACCTGCGTGAGCAGTATTTTTTAAATCGATTTTATAAACGTTTTCTCAATATTAAGCAATGCTTGACGAAGAAAGGTTAAAAAATGTTTATTATGAGAAAATTATAAAAAAAAATTTTTTTTTCCATGTTTTTTTTAATTAAATAATTTCAACATCAAGTCAGTTTCTGTAAAAATGTGTTCATTTATTTAGTTTCTACTGTGTTTGTTTTGAGAAATGAACACAATTCGAAAGAACAATAACATCAAACAGTAATTTGAATTATTATGTATTACTTGGTATTTTCCAGATAACTTGTCACAACATTCCACCTTGGGTATGGATATTTGTTATTGTTCAGAGTTAGTTTTAACGATAGGTTCCGATTGAATTAATCTTCGTTTGAAGAAAGGGATTGTCGAGTAAACTCCATGTGCATTAACTGTCTACAGAGATTGTTTGGCCAACACTATCGGTTGCTAGAGGTTATCTAATAATTCGTAGACGGATGTGGTACCAAAAAATCTGTAGTTTCAACTTTCATACATTTTTTCAATACTAAAAACTCTATCTATTTCTACAATATGTTATATTTTTAACTTAAATATCTTTATCCACAAACGTCAGTATTGGCGTGCAGTTACTGCTTTGACAACTATAATCAAAGGAATTTTTTTTTTTTTTTAATAATATTCTTACATACATGCATTTTTATTATTTTTACATATTTTATACTTGCTTTTCATAGCTGTTTTTACATAATGATATCAGAAACTTTGATATCAGATTGTACAAAGTTGCATCATTTTTTGATGCATGCAGCAGTATGGCTATTTTATTTTTTTGCTTTCATCACACACGTAATCTGGTCGCTATCTACTTTTATAAATGTATATTTTATGGTTGTTTTGGAATTTTTACGTGATGCAACCCAAGTGAAGTAATTTTCAGTTTTTTATTCTTCGTGTTTTTTGCTTTCTTATTTGATTCATATTTCAACAATTATAAAGTTTCATGTATTACATCAAGTTTTATAATTTCTGTGAAAACAGTTAATGAATTATATTTTTATATACTCGATTTCAAAGCAGCAAATATGAATTTTTTTATATTTCCTCTTTATATTTGGTTTTTCTACCATTCTATTCTAATTTAAGTGATACCATATGTTCTACATGTGTTACGTAAAAGTTAGGGTATAAATTTTTTTTATCTGACCCGTTTATATATATATATTTATTCGTTTATGTCCATCAAATTCAAGTAGATCTGATAGTTCATCTTGTCTTTTGGGAATGACTGAAATCCGCGGGAGTTCTACTTTACTTTTCGAATCTATTAAATTGAGTTTTTAGTTTTATGTAGTAAAAATAGTATATATTTTTCAATCACGTTTTCACCGTATTGATCATTGGCTAATATGGGAGTGGTTGAAGTTATTTATAATAAAGTATAAATTTGCCGAGGGTTCAGTATTTTACATACGCCCACTTACCCTTGATTTGTCACCGCGCGCGGTAAATGATTAAAACTAATAAGTTATGTTCCGTTTTTACAACATTTTTTGATGTGTGATGCTGAACTTTGATCTTTTCATATTTCAATATTTGAAGGACAAAATTATAAACGTTATTTTAAATGAAGGCATTAAGTTTAAAATTTCTGGTTCAACATATTTTCAGATTTCAAATGACCATGACGATTTTGCTGCAAAAATGTTTGATTCAGTATTTTTACATTTATTTAAGAGTTTTTCTTAAATATTAAAACTTTTTTTACAATTTAATTGAAAATCTATTTTTGTTTTTTCAATTATTTTGGTTTATGAATTAATGTCGCTTCTCTTAATAAAATATTTACTATTTTTTTATAATTAAACATGTCAGAAATTAAAAGGGGAATAAATTTGTCACGTGTTATGTTTAATATTTATTAATTAATATTATTTTTATTAATGTTTCTTTTGATTAAAGATAATATTAAAGATTCAAACATATTTTATTTTAAATTGTTTCATAGTTCGCTTAAACATTTTAATTTAGTAAATGGTATTTCAATGATACTTAAGTGGGAGAAAAAAATAGATCTGCATAAATTTTTTTTTGTATATTTATAATACAATTATGCCTGTAATTTTCACATTGTTTTTTTTTCACATTTTATCTGTAGTAAAATTCTCCCCTCTTCCTTTTAAGTTCACTGAATTGTATATTCCACAGTTTTGGTAAAATAATGAGAAAAACGGTACTATCCGCCTTTATTTTAAATTAATTTTGTAATGTAAGTCGACATATCAACCTAGCCAAGTCTTAATTAAACAATTATGAGAAAAACTAAGACATGTCCACAAATTTTAAAACTGAAGACGTTATTGGCACGGGCGTTCTTTCTGGTTATCGGACAGTAGTGGTTTCAAATCCCGACCCACAATTGACGATCCGTCGCTTTCGCTAATGGCAGCTCTGGGGTATGTTAAATAAGTCATGGGGTTGCAATATCCTCTATGTGAAATGATACCTCTGAGAGTGGCAGGCCAGATATGGGAGTCTTCTGCTTAATTCTTTCTTCTAAACTACGACGATCCTTTATTGTCAGTGCCGCGATGACACACTCACTGGATGCTCCACTGTATAACCGCCACTCCTTGTTGTGATGAAAAATTGAAATCTGATTTATTTGTTCAGATTTTTCTACTATAAATTTAATTCTCCTTAAAATATTTGTGACATTCCTGATGCAAAAATTAATAAAAAAAAAAAAAAAAAAAAAAAAATCCAATTTACTCAAACTTTGAAGCTGTAGTAGCCTACCTTCGTAAAACGAATGAACTAATGAATTTCCTATCATACCTGACTCCATGCACGAGTTTTAGTATACCGAGTAATAACTTGAAACACCTGCGATGCCTTCTTTTTTCCCGCTTAAGCTCATCTTCTGGGGATAGAAGATGCGGCAATGACATACTTACCTACATCTGAGAAGCATCATTAAGTGTTAGGTAACACCTGTGTGTGTACGAAGATGTTTCAAGAGAGTGGGCCGTGTCGGGGGTACTGGATGCGACAAGGCAATTAAAATCAAGAAAATATGTTCGCAGTGCTTGTTCTTGTGTGTATTCCGGTTATTCTTTTATTTCGAAAACTGGTTGTCTCTTCATTTTTCTTCGAGGAAACTCTTTCGGTTATTCTTTTACTCACTTCACATATTCTTCGTAACTCACCTTCCTAATTCCGAATTCTCTAGTCTAAACAACTTGCTGAAGTTTGTTTTATGCTTGTTTCTCATTTTTTATTTTATAAAATCTTTTATAAATCGGAAGGGTGTCACGAGACTCAATGCAACAAAAATAATATGCTAGAACAAAATTTTTATGTAAAAATAATTAATTTTTTTGTGTATTATGTGTATCAAATTGATTTTTTTATAGTTTATTTTGGGAAAATGGTAAATACAATTGCATGTAGCTTGTATTTGAAATGCAAATACAAACCGAAGGAATCTTGAATTGCAATAATAAATTAAGTCAACGTTTATTGCAAAAATAGTGATTGCTACTTAACTGTAATAATTTTGATTTTCCTTCTTTTCACTTAGTTAACTGCGTAGATGTTTAATATGAAGATCTTTGTATGCATTAACTATATGGTGCTAAAAATTGAGTCTCATTATTATGAAGCTAACTTTCGTCAAATCAATACCAAATTTAGGATTTCTTTTCAATAGATTTTCTTTTAATTTCTGTAGTTTTATTGACTATATTTTTATGTTGATTAAGTTTGTATATTAGAAATTTGTGTATTATTCTATTAGTACATACTTTTTTAATGAAAAATTATACACAAACAAAAATTAATTTTTAGCAGTTTCTGAGCGATCGATTGAAATTACAAAATTTTCTCTGAATAGGATTTTGAAGTACAATTTTATAATATATTGTTTGTGTTTTAGCCTTTTTTTAGATCTCAGATTGATTTTTATTCGTTCATTGTACTTTGACTTGATATAGCACTATGAGTGTATTTATTACATATGTGTATATTTTTAAAGGCAAGGCCTTTTTAAACGCAATTCACATTAAAAATAAATTTGTTTTGAATTCTGAAAAATATATAAATTGAATATTATATATTGCCCTGTATTTATATAGTTAAAGAACTATGTTGCCACATAATTCCTTATCTATAAGGGAATATAGGTGTAGTGTTAACGGAACATTTCGGTATTCTGAAGATTTCTGTATGAATTGATTATGAAAATAGTACATATATAAATTAATTTTTCTAAAGAGTTTTGTATAATTTTAAAAATGTGATAATATTGATATCAACTTTTATTTTTTAATATTTCATTTATTGAGATGTTTCCTTATTTATTGTTGCAGCAAAACTATTTGCAGCCGTTTAAATTATTCGGTCACGACTGTAATTTAACTAATTCATGCTATAAAGTATTTAAATTGCTTAAGAAAAAATGTCAGTAAATGTGAAGCAAGTTTACTCTTAATAAAATAATCTGTAAGACAACTGAAACATTTTCAAACGAAAATTTTCATATTTGTGTTAGGTTATGCTCAAATGTTTGATATCTGGAATTATATAAATTCAGTGCTAACAATTTCTCTGAGATCGTGAAATTCTACCATTTTCGTTTTTTCGATAAAATAGTGTTTTTGAATCAATGTGCAGCGTATTTCTTTCCAAAGTTTGGTAAGCAATTCTTTGAAAGGAATCTCAGTACATTAGAACTCTAGGAATAAATTATATATCCTTTCTTATTTTCGTTTTGAAAATGAATATTAGTGGTAGTATAGTATTTACAACAATTATTCTAAAAATTTACTAATATAGACTGGTGTGTTGTTAAAAAAAAAAAAAAAAAAAAAAAAAAAAAAACAGAAACATTTCGTTGTTTTGCTGTAGGTCATGCAATTTTTGTTATGTAAGTGCAGAAGCATGGTCAATAAATATTGAAATTTGATGTGAGATCTAGATCAGTGTCCTCTGCAAGTAGCTCGGAAGGTTTTTGCTCCTTTTCTGGAGATTCTACAAAGCGCAGCGTTGCCCTCGTTGTAACGAGTTCTCTGCGCACATTCATCTGCATTATCGTCCATTCACTTGATCAACTTTCTTCATATCTTCTGGTTAATTACACCTGATGGAGGAAAACAAATTAAAAAAGCAACTGCCCCTCTCGGCGAAAAGACAGCATTTTCTAGATGTAGTAGGTAAGGAGAGGAAAGGAAAAAAAAATAGGTGGGGGGACTGTCAGGAGTCACAGTATGTACCAGCAAGTTAAGCATTTGATACATATAGCGATTGATTAATTCTGGGGTGTGGCGCTCTGTCGGACATCAGAGATGTTTCTGCTGACGAATGTTGATCAATCGGATAGGAAAAGATTTACCTGTGGGCTCAATATTTGCAGCTGTGGTGAGGAAACAAGCAGGTTTCTTTTCTATAGGCCGTATGGGAATAAAAATTAATTTTTATTTTGTACAACATTTCAAGATGTAAAATATTTGAACACTGTTGTATCATTTTCTTTTCGGAATATATGAATGAATGAGTAGCTGATTGGAAATATTTCTCAATCGAAAAAAAGAAAAAAATATTTTTTGGACTGGTAGCTAAGATGTACACTTCTATTAAAATTACTGTAGTTATGACGATGTTTTCATTCGTATCAATAAATGATTAATATGTATTGTGCAAATTAATTTTGATTTTTTGTTAAAGCTTATAATTCTGATATAGTTTCGTTCATTTTACTTGTTTTGAAGTCGTTTCTCAAGATTTATAAATAAATTAAAATACTAGTTTTATATGAATGTGAATATAACATTTATTTTGCTATTTTCATTTAAATTATTAATATCCATGTATTTATTTTTAAGTAAATATGAAATATAATATTAGATTATGAATTAAATGTTCAAAAAAATTTCGATTTCATAAAATAGGTATTTAGATAGACTGGTTAAAAATATTCCTCTGTTTTCGGTTGTTGTTGTTGTTGTGTGTGTGATGTTGGAAAATTTCATTTTGAATATTTTAATCTTAAGCGAAACTACAGGAATTTTTACAAAACACTACATTTACTTTAAAAAAACTATATTATTTTTAATGTTTAGAAGTCAATTCAATGTTATTGGAGATTACGAATAATTTTAACTAAATTTGATCTTAAATGCTAGATTAATGTATATTTTCCTTTTAAACTTATAAATAAATTAAAAAAAATATTAAAAATTTTACATTTTGTAGTTTCCCCTTTTTAATAACTAAATAATCGTTTTGTTTTTAAAAATTACATTTGCCGTGACTTACCATTCATAAGTGTTTTGCTACTGACCTAGTGATACACGAGACTTGTTACTTATTTTCAACTACCTTGTCATGTGTCAAGGGCATAGTAAAATGGGGAGAGAAAAAAAAAAATAAAACAGCCAAACAATTCACGCTGACCGCACTGTATATGTGGGATGAATCAAAAAAAGTAAAAGTAAAACCCGATCCTTTTTATAAAAGTCGCCAATTCTATTTTACGAATCGTTGTAAAAAATAAAAAAAAAATCACTTCCGAAGTTGTTCATTCTTATCTATTTGGACTCTTTTGTGTAGAAGTAGGAGAAATTTTTTTTCACCTCGCCCCTACAGTCTGGTGGCCTTAAATAGGACGTTGTTGAATGAAACTGAACATATTGTCATTTTTTTTTTATCCTTTGAAGAATGAGATAATTCGTTATTCCCTTTTCACCTCTCCATGTTTGGTGGGGTTGTTGAGTGATACGGAAGATCCTGGGCTGCGGAAATATCCTTGTAGGTGTGGGAGGATGCTGGGCTTCCGTTCTTTTATCAAATTGCACGAATTTTATTTTTTAAATAACAAAAAGTGTAGTTTATTGTTGTGGAATACTCACGTTTATCATTTCTTTCGAACAGGACGAATTCTAAAAACAATCGCATTTTACGACAAGTCTAAGTTTAGAATATTGAAGATAATAGAATTATTATACTAGTATATTTTCCTATTACCTAGCTCAGAAGATAGAATTGTAAAAAAAATAAAAAATAAAAATAAAAATAAAAAAAATAAAAAAAAAAATAATTTACATAAATTTTTTTAATAGGAATTGCAATAATTTTAATTTTTGCATCAGTCACATGTATTTATTATTATTTTTTGCTGTACCTTTTTTTAAATTCTTGGAAATGCATTTGATATAAAAAGTCAGTATTTTCGAAGCATTGTAACTGTTTTTATAGATACTAACTGTAACTTTGCCCTTAAAGTTGCAATTAAAGCTAATATTTATTAATTATATATGAAAACTTAACTCTGGTATCCTTTTTCTGTATATACCTATGGGTCATTTAAGTTTTATTACTAGTTTTATAAATCGATTCTCTTGCGCACTGAAATAAAAAAAATAAATTTTTTATTGGTATTTCTTAATGTCCAATGTTTTCCTGTCACTTGTTTATTCCATGCTATACTGTAAAAACAGAATGATTAGTGCATTGACTTCCAGTTCAGAAATAAGTAATTTGACTATTAACTCTGGGAATGGATGTCTCTAGCGGTTAGGAATCTACTTTGAATCGTTTAAACTGCTTTTTCAAATTGTTAAATTGTTTCTAAAATGTATTTTGTTTTCATTTGTGGATGATTGTAAGCATTTATTAGATACTTGCCATATGTATATTAAAAAAAAATCTGACTGAATATCTATATAAAGTAAATAATAAAAATTATGCTATAATAATATTATAAATACGTGTGTTAATTTTTTTCCATATTGATGACTGGACATATTTAGATTTGTATAAGGAAATAAAAATTACTAATTTTTAAAAATAGATGAAATGTACAATTAATGATCATTAAATTAGTTGATTGTTGAGAGCGCGAAATATAACCAGAATCTCTGAATCCATGCTTCCTTTTCAGAGCATTAAGAATTTGCAATTATAATAGGGAAACTAAAACAATTTCCTCACGTTTCTAACAATAATAGGAGTGTTATGATGACGGCAAAATGAAAATTTGTTTTTAACATCGTCTGACGTTTCGGTCGTTACCAGGAACCATTTGATTATTTTTTTAAAGTGATAAAAAATAGTTTAGATATCCTAGACGTTACAAAAACTGAAATCTGGTATGAGTCTTAGGTTAGCGCAAAGAGAAAAATTCTGTCTTTAATCCCAAATATTAACTCATTTTAGAAGTTTTTGTTAATTATTAGTTTTTCCTTCGTTTTGTGCTTTCCTCAAATGATACCTTGTTCAGAAATGAACCGTAAACTGTATTTTAATTTTGGCTGCTGTCAGATTATATTTTAAATATATATATATTTTTAATTTTGCTTTAGAAATTAAATGACTCATACTTTTTATTCAGGTGTCGTTTATTTCAGAAATAATCATTAATATTTTAGTTTCAATAGCAAAAGTATCTTGCATACAAACTACATTGCTTTTTATTCTACCTTACTAAAATGATTCTTATGTGAAAGTACTTATTTTTATCAGAAGAGAGATAAAATTGTTATTTTCGTGCATTAATATATTTTTGAGAAAATAGTTTCCTGTGTTTCTTTAAAATAAAAGTTTTGAAATTAATTTAAGAAATATTGCAATTTAATTTTGTATATTTACCGACTTTATTGTAAAAATTTTTCTAATACATATAATTTTAAAAAAAAAACTTTTCTTTGTTAAATATTGATCTAATTAATATTACTCATTCGTTGTACGATCATGTTGCCTTACAATTAATTTTCTGTTCGTTAAGTTGAATTTTTTAAATCGATTGTTTAATATGTACCATATTAATATAATAAATAAAAAATTGCATCTTACAACGACTCATAATTATCACATTTTGTAGCATTGGTCACTTATATTATATAATTATCTTTATAAACTATTATTTTATTTAATAGTAATTCGACATTACTGGAATGTAAACAAATGCCTGTATATCATATTTCATGAAACATTCCAGATTTTCGAATCTTCCCCCGATTATATATCGCTTGTATCTCCCCTACCCCATTATATTAACGGCTTTGTTGACGAGCTGCATTCTCTCGCGGGTGGCCCATCTGCTTTTGGTGATTTGGTCAAAACTCGTGAGTGCACAGACCCTTTGTGACGAAAGATTGTTCTGGTGAATTGTGAATGGAGTTGGAGAAAAAACGAAAGTGTAATTCCCCGAAGTCACGAAATAGCCGGCTTATCTCATATAGAGCAGACATATCAACGTATGTTCGTTTTTTTCTTTTGCTAAAAATTGTATTATTAGGATTCATGGCGAGATGTTACTAACTCGGTAAGAAGGGCAAAAAGTTCAAGACTACTGGGTTTTCTCAGTTGACTTTTTGGCCCATCTCTTGTCTTTGGATGCGTCTTTTTTATTTATGTTTGTCTGTTTCTGAACTTGAATTGGTATTTTGTTCTTGGATTTTGACTGTAAATCTGGTCATTCTGATTTTTCTTTTTAAGAATTTTCTTCGAATTTTTGTTATAAGTCGTAATGAATAATATGTAACACTTAAATATATTTTTATTGTTTTTGTGATTGGTTTATTTTGGAATGATCGGCATAATATCTTGAATATTAAATTAACTCTATAATAAGCTGGCCTGATTAAATGTAACATGGGTTAGATTCTAAACCTAGAATTAATTCATGTTCTTAAGTCTAAATATTTCTCCAGTTTGATTTCAAAAACATTTTAGTTATCTTTCAAATATATATTTAATCGATTAACGAAGGAGCCATTTCAAGTCATGGTATTAAAAATAGCTGAATAATTGAATACATTTCAGCATATTCAATTACTATATTTATGTATGGTATTTTTATTAGTTAAATTTTTTTTGTATGTCATTTTATAAAAATACTTTAGGCAGTTTTTAAAAATAAATGCCATACAACCAATAATTATTAACTTTTTAATTATTAGATTGGTTAATTTGTTGCTTAACAGTCACATTTTGTGTGTTCGGGCATTCAAATAATAATGGACGTAGATTTTGATTCAAAAGTACTTGATTAACCTAATGATTGGATGGCCAGACAGCTAACTACTCTGCTACCACATAGTTCGACATAATAATGAAGTTTTTATTACTATGGATTTTATATAAAACTAAAATAAACAAGGTGATTTCTCTTTTAATCACTTGTTCTTAAAATAGGTGAAAAAATAATACTGTATTAACTTTGCCACACACAGTTTTTTAGTATAAGTGCAACACTCAAAATTACATGAATTATGTGAAATAATAGAAAAATATTGAAAAATGTTAGTGTTTTATATCCTTAAAGGTACTATCGCAATATTTTAAAGAAATATTGACATCTGAAAAAAATTCCTATTTAAAAATATAGCTTAAAATTTCAAGTTAATATAATAATCAATAAAACCAAACTAATGTGTAACAAACAATAACCACGACTGCATTAACTTAATAATTGGATCGCAAAATTACTAATATCGAGTCTCTGTATGTACCATAGTATTCAGTCAAAAGTTTGCCTCGATTTATCATCTAGAGATATTTTATCGAGAATTCACAAAATTATATTTAATTAATGTTTCGATTGTCATTAGCTGAGGAAAATAATCATTTTGGGCATAAATTCAAAATCTTTAGAAATTATTTAAAGTAATTTTATCAATGAATAAATAATTTGTCCATTGTCAATTTTAGTTTTTCTCGTCAGAGTTGTAAGTTCTCTGCTGTCAAGGATTTTTAATATAATTTAAATAGTATGTGAGATTTTTATTTATTTTATTTCTTGGAGAAGAATTACCTGTTTTCTTTTGAAATCAATTCCATGCACATGCATAAGAAAGTTATATTACAGAGTGAGCGAATGAAATCAATTTACTCCTGCACCAAGTCCTTTTTATTTATTTATTCATGTGAAATCTTGCCAGAGAGTTAGAAATTTGCATGCTCAATTCAATCACACTTTGAGCATTTACTTTTTCATGTGCTCTAATATTACATCAGAACTGATAAATTATACAACAACGTTTCGTATATTGTGAATTAAAACTCTTCCAGATCTAATTGCCATAATTTTCAATTCAATCAAACCCTGACCTTGGAATAATTTGTCTTACTCAAAGGTAAGACTTACTCTGAATAACCTAATCCTTCCATCCCCCGGTAGTTTTGAAGTTTCTGCGTTTAAATTAGGTTGACCATTATGACAGCATTCCGCTTCGCGCAACAGTTTAACAAGTTTTCCCGTCAACACTATTTGATCAATGATTTTAGCAGCGTCAGTATGTGCTTTTTCTATATTTTTAATTGGCGTTTCTAACCTCTTATTACTCTGAGCCTTGTCGAACATGATGTTTCGCTTAACAATTATGCGCAGATAGTTTTCGCAACCGCAGATTTTCACTGAAAGCTATTTATTATGCACAACCAATCATTTTTTAGCTCCGCCGTCCATTGAAACTACTATTTAATTGTAAAATTACTTGCAATGTATTAGGAATAGATAAGTGGCTGGAATGAATAGCTTATTTACCGATACTTGTCGTTCCAACGCTTGTTTACCTTATTTTAACATTTGCATTTAACAAGATTTTAATTTCGAATATATAATCATTAATAGCCGTTTTATCATAAGCGTTTTAATGACACAATGTTTTTGCTATAATTTTATATTTTCATTCTCCGCATAAATGAAATTTTAGTACTTTTCTTGTTCGTTGACTTTCAAACGTTGTTCGAATATTTGCTAATTAAAATTATTTTTTTAAGTTTTAAGATGTTTTTCACGTAAGAAACGCTTGTTCCTTTTCTGAAATTTCTTTTTTGAATATTATGAATATCTTAAATATTATGCTTTTAACCTCTCCGAGTACAGAAATTCTTAATATTTTTCTGCTTTAAATTATATCAATTTCTCGCAAAAAATGTTAAGTTGCAGGAAGTGTTGGATAGAGGCTACTTTATATAAATATAAAAAAAATTGCTTCTTATGACGTTCTTCAGAAGAAAGAAAAAGTCTCATCAATCGAACTATAAATATCATTTTTATTATTTCTTTTGAAACACAAATGAATTCCTAACATAGTTTATTTTTTATATACAATAGTCATAAATAAATTTTTTCACTTTTGTTTTGATGTAAAAAGATTTATTTTCTGTTTTTCAATAAAATATTTGATTAGGAAAATCGGTATTTGGATGACAAACTAAATATTAGTTCAAGCTATTTAAAGACTTAGCTTACATTTTTCCTACGACTAAAAATATGTTTAAAACAAAATTATTAAATACACTTAAAACTGGCTGAAATAATTTTAAGATTTTAAAAAATTTACTTCTAGTTGAATAAAATATAAAAATTGATATACATTTTTAAAATATTTCTAACTATCATTGATATATGATTCTTTTGATTCGTGTTCAATTTAAAATATGTTGAATAATTTTAAGCAAATTTTGTATGTCTTATTAAATTTATAATTCGCATGATTCAAATGTCATTTTATGTCACTTTTTATCGATATTAGGAATAATAATAATCTGTATTAATATTAGTACAAGGAAAAATAATTTGTGTACAATAAATGTAATGAAATTACATATTAATCTCTATTATGAAAATGCATTCTATATCGTTAAAATTACTAATTTGCTCTCTTTTTTTTTTACTTACATGTTTTCAATAAAAAAATTTATTTTATTTCCGCTTAATACAGAATTCTGTAATACACAAATTTTAATTTCAATGTATCTATTAACGAAAGAAAATTGCAGTTTCTTCGCATGTGCTTTTCTTAGTCTGTAAAAAGCCGGAAGCATTTTACAAAAATTTTATTTTGAAATAGCTTACAAAAATTTGCATAATAAGTTTCAGTACTATGATTTTAGTCCTAATTGCATTAGGTTTATAATCCAATGGATTAGCCATTACGTTATTGAAGTGTCTGCGTGGAGCTAGGTATTTTAGCGTGATTGCCAACTACTGGAAAACAAATTATTTTTCGGAAATGTATTTCGGTATTTCAATCAAATCCCTTCAAACGCACTTAACTTGATGGTGGGTTGATTGGATCACTGTAAAGAATCATTACTTATTAAATTGACATTCCATTAGATCTAAGAATTGTTGAAGGCAGTAAATGATTACATCAGGTTAAAGAAATGGAATAATAAGTGAATCGTGCTTAGACTTCTGTTAATACGATGGTTGGTATTTATGTTCCTGGTAGGTTGAAACAGCTTTTGCTAATCGATTCTGGCAGTTATCTTCCTTGTTTCACTTTATTAAAGCATTCGCTTTAGTTTTTATCTCTGCACATTTCTGTAATTTACAATTTAATTAAGTTATGATTTATTATTTCAGTGTATCTTTGATGTTTTTTTTATAGCGATTAAATTCAAATATTGACTACTAGTTGTGCATAATTATTTTCCATGTTCAAACTGCTTTATTGATATTTATTAAGTAATGATAAAATTTATCGAAGAATAAAATGCTTTAGGGAATCAGCGACTTTCCTGATTAAATTTATATATTTTATTAAATTAAGAAAAATTAACAGAATTTGATACCCTTGCTAGTAACTGCTTGCTTTGATTTTCGAACTATCGTAATTCAAATTGTCTTAATATTATGGCTAAATTTTTCCCTTTTTTTAATTACTTGACGCATTTTGCAATTCCATTTCTCGAATTTTCTTTTGCGTCTGTGGTTGTTTTTATTATTACTTAGTTTATTTATACAGATTTAAATATTACATTCTTGTGCAATTGCTTTTTTTATTGAAATAATATATTTTAATTAGTTAATTTTAACCTGTTATGTTGGATTTGTCTTTAGTTATATATACTGATGAAACAATAATTTTGAATTGAATTTGTAATTTTTAATATTAACTCAATTTTTCGTAAAGAATATTTCAATCTTTACTTTCAAGTACTATTTTAACTCTTAAATTAAAATACTTCGTAGAATTTAATTGCTTAAGACTTACACAGTCATATATATATATATATATATACTGCAAATTAAGAAATGTCACAAAGGAATATTCAACTAAAATATTATGTAATAATTTTACTTATATTGTGAGGAGTAGAATAATTTCTGAGCTTATATTAGCGTATTTATTTTAAAACTATGCATGTTTAAATATTGATTTATGTACTCAATATAATATCTTTTTGTAGTGATTCGTTTTTAAAGAGTAAAAAATGAAATGTTATAGTGGGAAAGATAGAAGTAAATGAAATAAAGAAGTAGTTTGAGTTCTTGTTACTTTCTCATTATCATGCCCGAGAGATAATGACTCCGCAATTCTCTGCGTCGACCGGTTCTCTTTTTGCTTTAAAAAAAATCTTTTTTTTTTTCTTTTTTTTTCCCTGCTCTTAAGTATCACAATTGAACACTCTAGGTTGTGACTCTTTGGTGAACTTTGTGGAGATTTAATAACTCTGAATTCTCCTTTGCCACGTGCTATTCTTAATTTCATTTATTTCTTAGTGGGAAGTGTCTTTGGTTACTTTATCCTATCTAGAAAAATTAAGTTCCATTGAAAAGTTTCCGATTTTTTTCCCTTTTTTTGTAAAATCTCAAATTATTAATTCATAAAAGGAAGTTTTTCATTAGTTTTGAAAATGAACAATTATTGTTTCCATTTGCTTCTAGGCAATTGATATATTTTATTTTGTTTTTAGGGAAATGTACTGTAGTCTTACATTTTAGAAAGAAAGATTTATACCATTTTAAACTTACGTTTCAATTTGAGGAAGTTAATCTAGATGTATGAAAGTTCAATATGTTCTGAAAAGAACACTTTGAATTTTCTGAGATCCTAAATTACTTTTGTCTAAATAATGTTGTTGATAGCAATTGATGCATTCAGCCAGTTAACGAATATAAGATTGAACCACTGAAACATTGCTGATCATTATTAAATTTGATAAGCTAATTGAAATTGGATTTGTTTTATTAGCTATGAAATTCGTCTTATTTGCGAGAAATGAGCTTCTTTACTATAAAATTTCATCTAGCTAAGTTTGAGAAGGACATAAAAACACACGTCGTTTTAAGAATCTATACATTCCATTACAAATGGAAATTAGCTAATGATCAATCAATAAGGTGTACAAAATGATAAAATTTATTGCTGTTTATTATCTACGATGTCCAAGTTTATAAATAACTGAGATGTTGTGTTTATGCGATGAAACTCTTTATAATCAAATCGACAATAAAATATGATCGAGGACATATTAAGATAAGTACTTTTGGAATAATTTTGCACTTAAATTTCAAAAATAATTCTGTAATATTAAAGTTTCTAATGAAAGCTTCAGTTTTATTTATTTTATCCACATTAAGGTTTGCTATGTCGTTTGTCACGTTAATAAAACTTTGTTATGGTATATGTAATTCAACTTGTTGCGTTAGTCGTGCATTAATACCTGGTTTTATTATAAAAATTTATTAGTAGTATTCATTTAAAGTTTCACGCATTTATTTTATATATAAAAATTATTCATGAATTTAAAATTCGCAGTATCGTAAGATTCGTGATATAGTAAAGTTAGTTGTGAGCATCAAATATCTAGATGACTGTACTTAAGTTTTTATAAAATTCTTTTTCATTTTAATTTTAAGCTTATTCAATTGTTTAAATAATTTGAAGTATATTTTGATACATTAAATAAGTACATATATTTGATTATTATTATTACTATTAACTCTTTTATGTTTTTCTTTATTTAGTTAAAATTAGATGAGCATGATATAAAACAAAACACTTTCAGTGCCAAATTTTAATCTATTCAAATTTTTACACCTATCTTCAAGTTGATTTTCGAAAAGTTGCAATTTATTTATGTTTCCAACCACTTTTTCATAACAATACAATGGGAAATGATAATAAACTACCATTTGTTTGTGCTATTAGTATCCATTCAATATACATTTTACTGTCATTGCATTATAGCAATTTCTATTGATTCATAAATGTAACCTAATTATATTTACCTGTGGCCTTTTCCATTTATTGACGATTACCATTCCTCGGCTAGTCAACAGTTTGGGAACAATTTATTTGTTAGGCAATCAAATAGCTGTACTCGGAATGTTTGTATAGAAGTCGTAAATGATCAATGGACCCGATTTTATTTTCCTCTTTCTAAGCTAAATTGTAATGTGACACGCGAACTTGGAAAGTTCTTAATGACTATTTGTTTTAAGATTATATTAATTGGAGGTAGCTAAGGTTTGGCAAACAATCTTGAGCAATGATTTGTTATAGTGCCTAATTCTTTTATTTACAGTTTTGTAATTCTGTTTGCATTCTCAAAAAATAACTGTAAAAAGATTTGTGAATATAAAAATATTTAGCATTTTGTATACCTAAATAGATATAGGTGTTAGTCAAATTTAATTTTCAATAAAAAAAAAAAAAGCATTAACGGTTTTTTATTTCGTAAATTTATAAATAACTGAAGTAATAATTTAAAGTAAGCTTATATTATACAATTTTGTAAACAACAACAACTTTTTCTAATATCGACTATTAAAGGTTGTATTAATTAAAATGTAACTCCTTCTCTAATGGTCAATTCGTTTCAGAATCTCTTTCTTATATTTTAAAATAATAAGTTAGAAAAATTGTTCTAGGTATTGATTTCTCTTAGTAAATTGAATTAAAGAAATTTCCTGAGAAATTGAGAAAATGAAAACCTTTAATAAATAAAATGGAATTCCTCTAGCCGAAATTTCAAAACTTAATTTTCGTTCAGCATATTTTTGTTCTCACAAAGCAGAAAGTACTATCTTATTGTACATTATCTTTAACTATTTTCAGCTATCTTATAATCTTAAAGAACAACTAACGTACGATTGAAGGTCTCTGCGTGACTTATGGATTGTAAAATCATTAGCCCAATCATTCACTAATTTTCCATTCTGTGTTGATTTAATATTGGAAATTACATATATTTTAGACATATTTTTTTTCTTTTTTCTTTGTTTAATTTATTTCATGTATATATATAGTTCCTTGATTTCCATGGGCTCCTGTTAATTATGTAAGTATAACTTTTGAAGGATTCAAGTTCATTTTTCTAATTTAAGAATATTGTGCTAGCAAATGCTGCCAGCTGTAAACTGTCATTTCGATTTCATGCAAGTGCTCAGACCATGTCTATTCTACACTTGCACCTAAAATCTGAGTCACGTGTATCAACAGCAGGTGAGGTTGTTACGAAATGTTACTACCACACATCCGTCTCTTGCAAAAGTGGTTGTTGTGTCATCATCACGATCAGCTGAGTTCATAAAAACTCTTTGCTTCACTTAGATCGTGCAATTTGGTAATCGGCAGTAAGTGTTTGAGACAGAAAGATTTTCTTTAAACTTTTAAAATTTCTATGTTTTCCTTGGATATTATAAATTTCATACTAAATTATTTATATATTTTTAAAATAAAGTGCTATAAATCAATTGATTATTTTAGATAATGCTATTCTTTCAACGCGTTTATAAAAGTATACAATTTCGTTTTAGTTGTGGCTATTTAAGAAACTTATGTAAAATAGATTCGCATATTTTCAAAAACAATTTTTTAATTGCTTAATGCATTCAATCAAAATATTAATGTAAAAATGGGAATTTTATTTAAAGGAACTGTTTATCTGGTATTTTAAGAAAGAAAAAGTGGCTTCAGTTCCAACTCTCGTTATTATTATCATTTTTTTTTTTGTGATGATAAAATTTTTTAATTAGGTTTAAATTACACGAAACACTAAAAATGTAATCTAATTTAAGGTCTACTAATTTGTAGTGAATTGCACAATCTTGGATAGCGAATTCCTTTTGCGGAGGAACATTTGTGAGGCGCCAGAGACTCCGCCCAATTAAGAAACCCATCTTGTGACATGGATGCCATCGATTGCCTCCAGGGGTGCCGCGTGTAATTATATCGATGGCCAGAGAGGTTCCTTTCATGCTGACCTTAGTCAGTGTCAGCATGAAGGCTGGGCCCCCGTGCCGAATAATTATTCTCGAGCCCCGCCCACTCATCTATCTGTGTTAGGGCCCTTACTTCTCCCGTGAGTGGTTATTATTTCATTTTGCCCCATGCTTCATTTCGCTTTCCTGCAATTTACAGTCAGATCTTCTTCAAAGAATCTTCTGGAATTTTTCTAGGAAAAACTTTAAAATGAGATGTTTTCAAACCACTTCCGAACTAATTGAAGTGTTTAATCTGGGTATGAGAAAGAAAACTTTAGTTCAAAAGCTTTTTTATGATCTGAATGCACTAACCAATTTTTAATAGTGTTTTCATCAATACAAAATTTTTTGATACCTAATTGCAATGTTTATATTTACATTTATTTAATTCTGTAAATATTATCCCTAGAAGTAAAACTGTAAATATAATGTTAAATTTTATGATAATTTTTGTACTTTTGTGCAAATGCTTATAAAACTTTTTAAATTAAAAAATTCGCGTGTTTTCTTATTTTTAAAATAAATTTTTAAGTAGTTTAGATTTTCATTACATTTATATGTACTTTGGTTTAAATAAATATGATATAAAAACTAATGAAATTATTGAAAAAATATGAACAATAGGTGCATAAAATTTGCTCTGAATTTTACTGCTCACATTATTTTTGATTCGAAAACTAGTAAAAAAGGACAATAATTTTAATGGAATACTTATAAGAGTAAATTTATAATTCTTTTTATATTTGTTGCAAGTGTCATAAAGTAAAAGAAGTTAACAATATTGTTCCTCTTATACGAGTACATTCAGAAAAATTTATATTATGTATATTAGTCACAAATATATATTTTAACTTTGATAGAAATTTCTTTCAAAAATGTTTACTTAGTTTTGAAATAATTCCTTAAGAAAATCACATGTACTCTAAATTATAAAAGTGGCTAAGCTTTTCCATCCATCATTAACAATAACTTTTGATCCATCTGTGATTGCTCATATCTAAAATTAAAAACAGAAATGTTTTATTTTTCAAATAAAAATTGATCAATATTATAGAGTTGATTTCTTGATAATAAGGCATACATTTTTATATTTCTTCCATAGACTTCAATTTTTACTTACGAATTTTAGTCTATGTGTTAAAGTATTTTGTACGAACAATTTTATTCAAATGGTAGTATGTTATTTTTGATTGTCTGGAATTCAGATTTAATTATTCTGAGTAACTACTCTAATTCGAAAATTATTATTTTTAAATCAATACTTTTTTTATATTTGAAACTGCTTAGAAAAATGATTGAAATTCTTTTGAACTGGTATAATTTTTTTCTTTGTGCAATTGTTTAAAAATTTTACTTACGGGATTTAATTCTTTTGTTTTTATTTAGAAGCATCATTGGGGGATTTTTTCTTATTACAATTTTTTTCATAATACGATTATCACTGTGGAAAAAGAGACAAATAGTTAACTTTTATAAGAAGCGTCTTTAAATACAGCGAAATTTTTGATGAAATTTTCATAAAAAAGAAAAATTAAATGTGGTTCTGTGCTGTACAGGAGGAAACATTTTACAGAGCGTGGAACATTCCTCTACCATTAAACCTGGTTTCTTAACATAGCACGTGTGAGGAAGTTTCGTTTTCATTCTTTGTATCAGTAACTGTTTCCGCCTCCTCACTTCACTTCCTTCTGATTGCAAACTATTTCTTGAGTTCACGCATTCTGATAGGCTAATTAGATTCGAGTGCACCTTTGGAGATTATTAAATGCTAACCAGGAAGTATTCAGATATTGGAATCGCTTTCTGCTGATGCGATAATTAGACTAAGCTTTTGTGTTTTGATTATCGAATAGATCTCTCAGTCCGTTCTTCAAAACAAATTAGTAAAAGAATTGTATGCATTTTATACTTTTCGTAGATATTTACTATAGCAGGGTCCTAAAGTATTTGTTTTTAACATCTTTTAAGACCAAACTTTTCGTAATATGGCCAAGTTCTAAAATGATTAAAATTTAGATTATTATGACTTTAATCATTTTATTATTATTTATTAAAGTAACTACTTCAAGTAAGCCTTCATGTTTATAGCTTCTCTGAATTGAAAAAACCATATAAACTATTGTATCTCATACATAATTAATTATATTATATATAATTTATTTCGATAATTTAGCTTTTTAATATTGATGGATACAAAGACGAATAGTTTTAAAAATAACTAAAAATATATAGACATGGCTTAAAATAACATTATTTGTGTTAAGCTTTTTGACCACTTTCACGACATTATCATATTGTTTTGTTGACTTTTTAACGATGTAAAATAATTGAGAAACATTTTTGTTGTGGGAGGGAAAAGAAAAACAATTTTTTACTGAAAATGAGATAGGAAATTTTCTGAAGCCTCCTGGTAAGCTTGCGGACAACAGAAAGCAAACCTTCCTATCCATTAATTCAATATCAGGAATAAATCTCAGCTCCTTCATGTAGGTTGACCTTGATCATGGAAAACCTACTACAGGGTGTATATGCACATTTAATTTATAATTATTTGTCTAAGAGATTTTCATCCAAGGAAAATATATATACTTTTCATTTCAGTCTAAAGTTGCTTTATATGTGTTTTAACTTTATAGTCATTAAATATGAAATTTTTGTCAATGATATAGCTATTAGATTGGAAAATTATGATATTATCTACATGCATTCTTTATTCATTTAGACTCCCAAAACAATTTGATATTTCTCATTACTCAAAAGCCATAGGTATTGACTATTTATTTAAAAAAATGCTTTTTGAGACTAAGATTGTACCACAAAATGTTGATCATTGGAATAAATTAATTTCTCTGTGTAACCAAAACAGATCCAAAGGTCTTAATTTAATAAAGGTGAAATATTATGAAACTACCAGGAACTCTCTTTAACAGGAAAAAATGTTTATTCTATTTTAAGTATTACGTTACTAGATTTCCCGTTATTTTAACTATAACCTTTTGTAAACATTTCCTTTCCCTTATAAAGTAATCATGAAATCAATGGGAAAAGCATTGTCATTTCATTTGTGTTGTTGTGCTACTGCGGTTTTTCTTTGAAAGATATGCGAAATAACTTGCTCTACGAATATGATTTTCTGTGAATCGTCTGGATTTGTCTATCCGCAATGCTTTGTTTGGAGATAGCTAGCTTTATCTTATGTTATATACAAAACATAATCAATCTATCACGTCTGGTAGTTAGTTATCTATATAGACTTAACGACAATGTATATTTTGTATGGCTTGATATTTGTATATTACGGCACTTCCAACAGCTGTTTATGTTTTACATCAATTGAAGCCTCAAGGTTTCGGGTTGCTCAATAAGGCGGAATGCAGCTGTTAATTGGTTTTTTTTTTTTTCCGATTACTGTGATTATTATTTCACTTCCCTTCCGCGTTGGTTTACCAATGGCATGGATGAAGCCTGTGGGATGGGAGAATAACGAAACTCATGTGGGCACCCTTCTTACAAAGGCGTAATTAGATACAGACTTATTAATGAGTATCCGTTAGAAATTGGAAAGTAATGAGTTAACCATGAAAAGTTCACGGTTGTTGAGAGAATCTGCAAGGTTTGCCATTGATTTCACTTATTGTTCGCGGCTAATTTCACCTTGAATTTCAATAATGAACATTTGTTTTGCAAAAGAAGTATGCTGTGGATTACGCAACAAACACTGTTATTGTTCTATAAAATAGAGACGAGAATTTTGCTGATATTGAAAATTCGAATTTTCAGTTATTATCTTGGGTTCGTTAAATATATTTTCTTTTAATTCTTATTTTTTTAATGTTCAAGTTTTTCTTTAAAGTTAATTCTACATTTAATAAATAGGAGCTAATTGAAGTATTTGGATTTACAGCACATTCTGTGCAAATTTAGTATTATACTCTTAAAAGTTGCTTAAGGCTTGTTTTTTTCGAAATACGAAGATGAATTTAACATTTACTTTTCTTATATTTATCGATGCAGGTGCTTGTCAGTGTTCAGGATTTTTTGCTTACCCAATATGAACATTGAGCTGTCTGTATATTGAAGTTTTATGTTGACGTCATCTAGAAAAAGTGGCTAAAATTATTTGTCAAAATAGAATTGGTTATTAAATAATCTAAGTATATGGTTAAAATTAGCTTTATTTAGAAAGTGAGATCAATTTCATACACTTTGATATATTGTTAAAGAAACATTCGGCATCCTTTGACTAATTATGGAAATGAAAATATTTTTTCTTTCTTTTTTCAACTTTAAAATTGGGATACATTAAATAGTTCGCTATCAAAATCATATAAAATGATAAGTAAATAGTTATAAAAATTGTAGGTAACATAGTTATATTAATATTTAATTATCGTAAAATAAAAAAGTTTTCAATAAAAATTTGTAATCAGTGTTATTTGTTCTTTTGTTAAACTTGTCTTATTTCTTTTTACAATTAATGAAAAAATCAATCATGATAAACTTATCTTGTAATCTAATCCGTTAAATAGTAATAATTTTTTTATAACACGTGTATATAATAACATTTTTGTTTAATTTTATGCTTTGATTAAAATTGATATCTTATTTCCTTATTCTATATTAGTAAAAAATGAATGAATGAATAAATTCAACAATAAATATTAAAATTTCGTACTTTTTAAATTAAAAGTTTTTCTCTTAAATCAATATAATATATTTTTCAACTAATTCGAATGAAATATTCTAATTAATGATTAATTTTTTCGACTAAAGTCTCTTTGTGTAAAAAAAATCCAAGCTCTTAATTCAGATTTAAAAAAGCAGATTACTGTATTGATGTAATCTAAATTTGGATTGTATTTGACGCGAATAATTTTGTCCACGAATGCTCATCCACATTGTGTTATTTCACAATAATCTGACAGAGGAAAACTGATCTATCTTTTTTTCGATGACTCGTAAAAGTTCGTCATCGAAGGTGTGTCGCCAGATGTTAACTGAACATATTGCATTTTCTCCTCCCTCCCTCTACTTTTTGAGACATTATTTGCTTAGTGTGCAGTTGGGATTTATTGGTGTCTTGTCGTCATGCCTGTTGTCCGTGGAAAATTAACATCCGACTTTTTCTTAGGTGTGATAAATGTCTTTGTGTGTTTTTGCCAACTAAGTAACCATTGAAAATGTAAGTTCCCCATTCTATTTTTTCTTTCCAAGTGTAGATTTTAACTGTAGGATCTTTAAACACACAAAGTTGTATATTTAATATGTATGAAGCCTATTAATCATTAAAAATCACATCATTATGTAAATCATTAATCATCCAATCCTCTTCAACAAGACAGCTTGTAACATAAGCATGTTTTCGCTTTATTTCTCTTGCTCTACGCAAATTGCTTAATTGTCACAGTCAATTTTGGAATTAGCTTAAACTTCATTAATAATCTTTAGTTAGCTAATACTCAACTTCGTTGAAAATTCATCTCTCCAAATTATAGTATTCATGGATCTTGAATATATAAAATATTTTACTTGATGCCAAATTAAATAATGCAAAATCATAAGTATTTCAGTTTGTTGCTTAATCATCACAGTAGTTCTTGTGTACTAAAATGTTTCATATATACACTTAATCATATTTACCATAAAAACTTGTTCAGTTTAAACTTATAAAATGTAACTCTTTATTATTACAAAATATATCTTTTTAAATATATTCATAGATATTGTACAATATTTGATATTTGGGATTATATGCAATGATTACAAATAAGAAATGGCTTTCTGTAGCAGAAAAATATAAAAATAAATGGTATAATTATTCAAAGAACATTTAGCTCAATTTCAGTAAATTGTTTCATACTATTACTTCATTGAAATCAATAAAAATTCTTTGAAGGTTGAATTAGAAGCACAATTTTTATATTTTTTTTATTTTGTATATGCATTAATAGCCATAAATGTCATGAATATTTCGTGAAATACATGAATCCAAAAGTTTTATAGTTATTTGGGTGTAAAAATAGGCGACATATATGTTCATAATATTTTATGTTCTCAGAATACTGCAAAAAAGTGACCCACATTTTATTACCTTCTTCAATGAATTTAATTTTCTTACTTTTTTTTATATAGTTGGCAAATCCAGGCTAAACTGTCCCACGTATTTTTCTCTTGACTAGTAGGTTACTCCCATTTTTGCTTTCATGAATTAAGGTGTGTGAATACGTAGTATCGATAATTCCATTCTCGTGTTGGTGAAATTAAATGCAAACAGCTCGGTGTTATAAAAGATTTGTAAGCGATTCGTATACTTTGCGTGACTTTCGGATATAAAGGTCGCCATGAGTCACTGGAATGAGGCTTTCATTGGCAAATTGTAGAGAATCTTGTACATTTTTCTTTTGCTTGTGGTATTCTATCCTACTGTTTCCATTTCTTGATTTACAATCAGTTTGCTCCCACAAAATGGATGCAGTTGATTTGTTTGTTTTTCCGTGATTTTTCTCACAATTGAGGAAACTTTCCTTGAAACTAATCTAATCATGCTGAATAATTTTATTTTATTTATTTATTTTTTTTATTTGCACAATTCTTTTATGGGCAGGATTTTTTTTATGATTTATGATGTGAATTTGATACTTACGGTATTTATTATGAATAGAGGAACAGTTTTTTTTTTTTTTTTTTTTTTGGTAAAGTGCTTTTATGATTATTTATTTTTATTTTATGAATTGTATTCTTACGTGTAAATACAACGTTTCAAGTAAATAACGCAAGAACAACTGGCCAGAATTTTCAAATGTTATCCTGTAAGAAATATACTATTGGATTTTAATATCTATTTCTAATTAAAATTGAATAAGATTTAGGAATACATTTATTCTAGTTCACACAACCCTTTTCGTATCGGATATTCTTCAGACTCGCTGTGCTTGCCAACTTGGCGCGCATCTTTTCTTGCATTGCGTGAATATGGATCATTATCTGAAAATTATTCTCGAATAGCAATCTCTGTAAATCTTCAAAAAGGCAGACAAGAGTTTTGACTGTCATTTAAGCATCGTCAGCTTTTTAATGGTATATTTTTACCATTATTTCATTTATTTGGATAATAATTAACATAAAGTTATAAACTATTTGAAGAAAAACACTATTTGCTATTTCATACAATTTCCATCTTTAGGATTTGAATAATTGATGTTGTCAAATTACAATAAAAAATAGCTTTTCAAATTAGATAATTTATCCTTGTACTCTTATAGTTTGTTTATTTGTAAGAATAATTCATATATATAAATATAAATAAATAAAGAATATTTCCCCCCTTGCTGTTTTTAATAAGAAAAAAAGTTAAATGAAGAAATCTTTTAGGAAATGGGGCTATCAAAGAAGTAATCTTTTCCCACGTTATTAGCATGTAAATGTCTGGGAAAAAATCATACGTTTTATTTTCCGAAAGGCCAGTTTTCTTTTGTGATGACTAAGTTTACATTGCGTGTTTTCTTCACGGAATTGAATGGGGGAGGGGAGAGCGAACTCAGACTCTGCTAGGAGAACATCTTGAACGTTTAACCGACATAGAGGACAATACCTCATGAACCTATCTGTGTGAATGAAATATACCCACCTACTGAAAAGCGGCGGCTTTTTCCGAAAGGCTGAAACTCAGCCGCTCTGAAGCATGGAGCGCTAGATTTTCTTCTCCGGCTTTTTCTCCCATCATTTGCGTTCTTTCGTAGAAATAATATGCTTTTTTATATTCCCCTTTTCTCGCAAGCATTCTTTGGACATGTGCGTGCGTGTGCAAGTCCAAATCGGGTCAATGTTTTTGAATAGGAACTTTCAAAGGGTTAACTCATAAAGTATGCTGTGTCATGCGTTTGTCAGGTGCTTTTTTGTTTTACGATTACTCTTTCCTCTGTAATACTGGCCCTCTGAATTTCGATTTCTTAAGGTTTGTCTTGGTAACTCGTTAACCCATTGTGGTCGACAATTATTTGCTTACGGCTTTTGCCAAGCATTTTATTTATTTCATAGAAGTAGATATTTGTTGTATTTATTTTTCTGCTATGCTTGGATATGGAGAAATAATTGGTTATATTCGGAAATTTTTCTTAACACTTTAGGAAGAGACGTACATTTACTAGAAATTAAGTTTATTTATTGACGTTATTTTGACTGTCTATGGCAAATGGAATTGCTTTTGCATTTTTCTTTTTTGTTCCTATATTGTTTTTTTTTCATTTTTATGCCTATTTTTTATTTGTTACTATTATGTGTTGAATATACACTCATTTTTACGAATCTCTCTGACTTACGAACTCCCACGATTTCACCAGCTAATGGCTGATCTTTAATATATAGGCGGATGGATAATTTTAAATTCCAATTTACGTACTAAAATTTTAACAATTCATGTGGAATTCTCTTAGAACCGATGCTTCAGAGTATAATCAATAGCTTCAAATGCAAATATCGTG
>JAPDSC010060888.1:158247-170800 GCA_026290005.1 Latrodectus geometricus
ATATATATATATATATATATATATATATATATATATATATTACCTCGATTTTCCATGGATAATATGAAAGTAAGAATTGTTAGGATTGTTAATTGAAATAAAAATTTTAATTTGCATGCTTCTTATATCGTAGCCAATATAAAGAATATTAATGATATATTATAAAACCACAGGTATTTGGTTAAAAAACAAGCACAGCTTTAAGCTTTAACATTTATTTTTTGATTTTACGAGCTATATTGAGGTTTTTCAGGAATTCTTAAAAATGAGCGCCTATTGTAATAACATTTTTGAATAGTTCGCTTGCACATTAGTAACCTTTTAATCGAGAAATATGAAAGAGTTTTTGTGAAAAAATAAAGATATCTGATGAAATTTATGCAGGTAAATTGTTGTAGAATTCAAAGTAAGGCCGAAGAAAAAAATATGATTTCTGAGAAATATTGTTTTCATGCAGTAAAAAATTTCTAAACCCTGCGTATCTATTTATCGAATTTTTTTAAAAATGGATTGAAAAAAATTAATCTCTGTCCGTCTTTTTTTTAAGTATAAAAACAACTGTTAATTTATAAAATTTCCCTTGAATGATGCAGCACGTTTTCTTCAATGCATCGTGGATTTTTACTTCAATAATATTTTTTATTGTCTTCGTTTGATATAATTTTTTTTTTCCGCAGCCTAATAATCTGATAAAAAAATTGAATGATGTCGTTTTAAAAATTATTAAAGAAAAGAAAACTGAAAATGTAAACTAGTTATTTTTGAATGCAGCGGTCATTGAACTTAATTACAAATTTAAAATTTTGTAGAATTCGGTATGTGTTGTCTGTGACGGGAAATTTAGTGAGAGGCTACTTACTAAAAATGTGACTTTCATCATTATAAATTCTGGCGACGGAAATGCCCTCTTGTTAAAAAATATACAGTTTTCTGATAAAAAAAAAAGTTGTAAAATGTATGATCTATAACTCCATTTATGCATCATTTTAAATGCAAAATATTTAGTTAAACATTTCATTTTTTAAATTTATAATTGTTGTATAATGCTATTTAATTATTGTTCATTAATTATTTATTGCTCGCAGTTATCAGTCAAATGACTATCGAAAATCTGTTGTGGGCCATTCAAGCTCCCGCTGCTTACCTTTTTGAAAATCCTTTCATAAATAGTGAGTTGTATGTTGCACTTCACTGACGAAAAACTCCTTAAAAGTATAAATCTCCTAGATAAACGTGCTGTCGAAAGTTGGAGTACAAATCTTTCCTGTAGTTCAATAGTAATTGGAATTGAACCCATGACTGGGATACTCCGAAGAGCACCATGCTACCACTATTGACCAATTAATTATATTAAGCATTTGTGATGTAAAAGTAAAGCCCACTTTTTGTACCAGTTATTCATTCACTACATTTGTTCTGTAATTTGAATAATTTAAAAAAAATAAAATGTTAATTGTCGGTCTGTACTGGAGCATTCTTAACTTTAAGAATGGGAAGCAAATATTTACGTATAAGAAAATAATCTATGTGGATCTCAGTAATTGAAATTTATAAGAATAAATCAATATTTAAATTGGATGGTTCATTAACCACCATTTATTAGTGATTGAATTAATCTTTTTTTAAATTTATTTGCTTATAAAATTTCTGCTTTTATAACTATATTTTGAAAGATGCAAAAATAACCAAATGAAATTACATGGGCTGTAATAAATTAAAATTGGATAATAAAGGCCAATGTCATGGGAAGAGTTGAGAGAGAAATTCTTTTTCAGTGCAGGATTTTTAATCAATGAGCTGCATTTAATCAACTGCGCATTTTGTGATATCTACACAAAATTTTAAAATACCTCAAAAGAAACAAAATTTTAATGTTTATAATAATATGTTGCTTATTTTACTTATAATTGAATTTTTTATATTTATTCTCTATCTATAAATTATCGTTTTAATATCATTTTGTGTTCTCCATTATTTGTATTGCCGTATATATTCAGTATTATGAATATCGAGATTTGTGGTCCCTTGACTCTTATATTTCCCGCCGAATCTTAATTCCCTCATGATCTTTCATAAAATAAAAAAAAAAAAAAAAAAAAAAAAAAAAACAATAAATGCTATAAAACATACTCCAACGTTATTGTGGTAATTTAAATACGATTTTGTAGATTTCATGAAATCTAAATTAGCTAGAGTAAAATTGCACATAATAAATCATTTTAACCTGTGTTTTATGTACTGGTTTGACTTTCAAAATTATCATTTAATCAAAAAATTAACAATTAACTTGAATGATATTAAAAATTTGTCCTTTAATTTATATTGATTCTTTTGATTCGTTCTGTAAAAAGAAATCAGAATCCGTTGGTGTACCCTCTAAATCGGGATATTTTCTTCCATTCTTTTATTCTTCCATGTTAAAAAAAGGAAATGAGTTAATTTCCTCTAAGTTTCCTTCAATCGCTCATTCCAGTGTTTCTAATGCACCTATGCCATCGCTATGAATATTTCATGGATTCCATGTAGCTAAATTAGTGCTTACTCGGAGAACTAGAAAAAAAATACTAAACTCCTCATACCATGTACTTAAGAAAACATTTTTTGATGATATTTTTCCCTGCCGTTGTTTTTTCATTATTAACGTTTGTTTGCGATCTTCCCGCTTTCGTTCCAACCTTGCCGAATGGGTTTTCTTTCACTTATTTTTATTTTCCTTCTACTACTTTAATTCTTTACTATAATCGTAAGGGTTTACTCGCAATTTGTTTTTTTATTTCATCAAGGTCACCGTAACTCTCTGCAGGAAATTTCCTTTTCTGTGGTCCCCCATCGTAGTTTCGCCACTTTGAGTATTTCAGCAACTGCGCGTCAAAATGAGTGCAGCATGCGCACTGCTGACTCTTAAGATGAGATTATCGAGGTGAATGCATCTTTCTTGTTTCGTCAATGCTCATGAAATCCGATTGAAGTAATTTTCTGCAAATTATATTGTCGCTTTACATGTAAGGTGTAGATAGTGGTTAACTTTTTTCTTCTCTATGATTTCAAGATTTATAGAACGTATATTTAATGCGCTGTAATGCATTACATTAGTGAATACGTTGTTTGAAAAATAAAAACCCTATTTATTGATGATTTAATTATTACACCATTGATGTATAATATAAATTTTATTAGAAAAAATTATTATATCCATATTATTTGCTGTAAATAAAAATGAAAGTGTTATTTTTAAACAATGCTGATGATAATGTTTATTTATATAAAAAAGGAAACTATTTTTAAATTTAAAGTTGTATTAAAAATTAATAAAAAATATTAATGTATGTTAAATCAAAATAATTACTAAATTTTCAGTTCAATAATTTCTTGAGCTTCAGTTTAAAAAGTAACAAAAGGCCAGGCCAAGCAATATTACTATATATATTTTTTATATTATAATAAAATATATATATTTATATATATAAAAATATGTGAGTTTGTATTGCTTTTGCTTATTTTTTCTTTTCCCGAAGATCGTTAACTTTGAAGGCATGTGAGCGAGAGATATTTTCTCCAGTAGTTCTCTTTTTAAAAATAAGTAAAAAAACTAATTGGCTATTTTAAAGCACGCTCCACGCCCATAATCTATAATAACACATAATAATGGTAATAATAATCCAATCTAATAATGCGTTATCGCATGAATAATCTTGAAGAAATATGATTTTGCCTCCTTTCTTTTTAAGATCTTGGAAAAGTAATAGGAGTTTTGAATGAGTTCATTATTTAAATAACCTCTAAATTAATTAAATGAATGTGTTTCTGGTATCCATTCTTGATGATACGATGGATATCTCAGTTTGTTTATTTATGCTTTGCATAGCTGTGTAAGCAAAATTTATTATTTTTGAAAAATTGCTTTAATATCATTTTTTATGCCTTAAAGCATTACCATAAGTCTAAATTTTTCTTTTTTTTTAATTTTCGAATGAATTTATTGAAATAAAATTAGTGAGAATATTTTTCCTCGACTATATTTTTTGTTGATGTCCGTTCATATTTGTACATCGTCCGATTTCCTCAATTATTTTCTTTTTCTTTTCTCTTTGATCGATGGCTCTTATTTGATTGTTACTACTGTTTTGTAATCCTGATGCAGGAGCAAATATTTCATTATAATGTAACAAATGAATGAAATGTAATAGATGTAGATTTTCTTTAAAATAACTGAATTGAAATATCAATAATTCGTGTGTAATACAGTATTACACATATTATAATATATTCAACAAATACTACACTGTATATCAAATAAATATTAACCAATCAATTAATACCGTACCTTTTATGTTTAAAGCGTACAGCAGCAAGATTTTGTATCGAATTTTTTATAAAATACTTTAAATATATAAGAAATATAAAATTGCTGGTTTTTATTTTATCTGCCCAAAATGTAAAATTTTTCTATGTAAAGATTGAATTACATAATCAGAGTTAATATTTTTTTATCGTTTTCTTATTAATTATTTTGGATTATATCATGTTACTTATTCTTATTAAAAGAGAAGTCCTTCATTTTATTGCTTATTCAGGTGCAAGATTATAGTTAGGTAAAAGCAAAGTTTAAAAATTACTTTATAAAAATCATTATTATCAGTTTCTTTTTGACAATGTTTGAAAAGGCTGAATATTTTCATCTCTATTGTTTGATTTTATATTTTTTCTAGTCATATAATACACGAATTTTATTTCTCATTTTTCTAAATTTTGTCGCAAGGATTATTGATATAGATATATATATATATATATATATATATATATATATATATGTATATGTATGTATATGCATACATATGTATATGTATAATGTGTGTGTATAGGATGTTTGATTCTATTGTGATATAAATTATTATACATTGTATTTTAACTTATTCAGCTTTATTACTAGTAATGCACTTACAAGCTGCGATACAATTTGATAATTACGTGCATTTATTTTTGTTCATTTATTTAAAAATGCGCCATATGCCATATGTGGTATTTTATGTTGCAGAATATTCCAGTTTAGTCTGTATAAAGAAAACTATATTTAAAAGATATTTTTTTTTATAAAAAATGTTTTCGCAATGATATTTGAGCGCAAGTTTGTATATGGGCAGAATATGATATATGATTTTTGAAATGTATTTATACATGAAGTTTTAAACATTTTTAAGTTAGTAATTTATAATGAAGTTGTGTGAAAGAAAAAAAAATCTAATTATTGTAGATTCATTAATTCTGCTCAGATAGAGGTATCTGATATAATCGCATTTTTTAAAATAAAACAGTAATTAATTAGTGTAATGAATTAACCTTGAAAAGTAATTGGGTAGCGACCCTCCTACATTTTCAAATCGGAGAAATGCTCCGTTGCTTCTAGAAATAAACCAGTAGGAAGTGATTAATTTGATTCGTTATTTTTACATTAATTTTTTTTCTGAAAATGAACTCCGCATTTTAAGTTAAATAAAATTGATATGCCTTTATAAATTGTTTTGACTAGTATAAAATTTTGGAATAATTCGACCATACTAAAGATTTAAATATGTGTGCTTTGTTTATTAAAGTATGATACGCTTTTAAATGATTTCTTCTGTGTTTAAATCTTTCATCGAAATAAATTTTATCCAATTCGCTATGTTCATTAATTATTGGCTGAGTTTTTCTTTTTAATTCTATTTCAGTTTTTATAATTTGTACATTTAATTAATCGTAATATATAAGTGTAATTCTTTGTAATGTGTATGTAAAAAGTATAATTGGAAACTATTATATTATTATACATCTATTATGTAAATTTTTTTTCAAACTCATTAAATTTTTAAGTTTCATAAAATTTCGAATAAAAAATCAAAAAAAAATTATGCTGTTTGATTAATTACTTTTACTATTTTCTATGGTTTGCCTTTTTAACTGGACATTATTTATTTCTTTAGAGAGTGTAAGAAACTGGTAATTCCTAAAATGCAAAAAATAGTGTTTTTTTGGATTCTTTACACATGGCAAAACAAAATTATCTTTTCACTAGCATTCTAGAAACAATTTCAAAATTGTAATTTTTTTCTTTCAAGTGTTTCAGTTAGCTCAGTATTTGCTCGATAAAATCTACGAACCTCCGATATTTGTATGAAAGAAGAGAATTTTTCATGGGTGTGCTTTCACAAATAATGCTAATATTTTCTGTGAAAAACATGTTGACATAGTCCCGTCGAGATGTCAAAAGCATACTTTGCTGTCACACGCATTTCAAATCCTGGTGCCATGTCTGACAGTCCTGTGATAAACGTGCTACTGGCTGAAAAGGAACTTAGAATGTCCGGATCCTCAAATTTCATTACTCTCCTATTATCTGCAATTTTTGTTTGTTTTTTAAGACTGCAATATCGCGATTCGGAGACATTCTGCATGATGGATTGTTTCGATTGATTAGGTATCTGAAAGCAGTTCCTGTTTTATCTGTTTTTCCTCGATAAGACGGTAGTGTCTACTTATTTTTTGATAACTTTTTCTTTTGCTTCCTCAATTATAATTTTGTTGTTTTTGACAGCTTGTCTTCCATTGTAATGTTTGTACTTTCAAGTATTATTTATCTAATGGAGAAATTCTGGTTTGTTTTCACGAGACGTCGTTTCCCAGCTAAGTCGCCAGTCTGTGGAAAGTCTTTGAAATAGATATGCTAACTGCGTTTTCTCTTCCATTTACGTGTTTATGCTCATTCTATGTGCTATTTCATTTTAACAAGACACGTGAAATCCATTTATAAAAATCTCCATTCTCATTTCATTTGATTAAATTTTATTCGATTGTCTATTACAATAATTTGGCTGTGAAATATTTATGGCGAAAATGTTGTCCCTGATGAAATTCTATGATTTGATTCATATTTTTTTTCTTTATTTATTTTTATTGATATAATGGTGAAATACTGTACTGTATAAAATATTTTTTTGCGTAATTTTTCAGAATTGTGTTATAAGTCCCTAATTTTAAAATTTCATTTTAAAATTTGTAGTGGTTATAATTATTTTAATCTTTTGGAATGCTTAATATTCGTTAATTTTTTTAACGTTTCTCATGCTTTTTAAGTTAAAGGAATATCAACATTTTATGCAATTTTGGGGAAGAATGCTAATTTATCATCTCGATTCATATTTAACTTATGTGATAACATTTTATTCATAAGAAATGTTGACAAAAATGTTTGAGTTGTGTTTTTAATTTATGCAAATAATTCAAATTTGGTGTGCTGATGAATTTTAGTATTATTTTTTATTTTTTTTTTAAAAATCACTTAAAAATTTAATGTTCCTGTAAAATAAAAATTTAAAAAGAACACACACTTTCAGTAGATGTAGCTTTCTGAATACAAACAACTACATATTTTTTATACTTAAACTCTTTTTAATTATAGCAACAACTTTTAAATATAAAAAAACTATTTGAAGAGGAGTGTTGTTAAAGGCCAAATGTTTTGACAAATTATCGAAAAAAATTCATTATTGTTTTAAATTAAGAGGGGAATAAAATCTAGTTCAAAATTATTAATGTTCTTTTCAGAAACATTTTAGAGAATATAATATTTTAATTTAGTTTACTTTTTTTAATCTTTATAATAACATTTTAAAATATTAAAGTATATTCAATTCATTTCTTTAAGAGTAATGCGATTGTATTTTGTGTGGGATAAAAGGAAATTCTCTTTGAATCATTTGGTCATCAGAAACTATTTATTTTAAGCCAAACATGTAATCAACAAATTAATGATTGAAAATAGTTTTTGAGGCAGACCACCTTATTTCATCTCTGTATTTTACATCTTTCTTAACTCAGTTAGTAAAATAAATGAAATATATACAGTAGATAAATTCAATTAGCCTACTTAACATAAATTATGTTGACGAAATTGATATTAACCTGAGTTCAAAACAAAATATTGTTTCTATCAATGTTTCAAACACGATCTTTACCCACATCCAATCATTTCTTCGTGTCACTTAAATTTTATTTGTAGTCAACAATTATCTACAAATCTGCCTTGAAATTTTTATCAATCGCTTATAACAAATTAATGCTTCATATATGACATGATTTTCTGTGTTGTAGTTTATCCTGCTAGCTTACTTTATTCTTTTCCTTTAAATATTTTTAACCCTTTTTCAATCATTTAATTTTTGCTTTTTCTATTTCTTTTTTTCAAATGAGAATCGTGACCTATATCTGGAGGTGGTGCTTTCGGCTTCGTTTTCATTTCTCAACTCTTACACCATTGCAGGCAGAGGTAAAGGGCCACTTAGTGCCTTGCCTCTCAGATTTTGATGGATGATATAGCGTTTTTTAGTTACTATATTGAAGTTTTTCTCTCCCCTCACCACCTTATGCATAATGAACATACACGCTTTAGCGAGCCGTGCGAATGCTGAATTATGTCATTAGGGCAGTGATCGCCAGCATTACCTCTCTGGGTGGTCATTTGTCCCGAAGTAGTTGAGGAGTTTAATTTTAGTACTGGATTCGAAGAGGTGATTGCAGTCCATCAATGTCGCCTTAATCGAGAATACGAAATTAAAATAACCGTCTGGAAAAGAGGACATTGTTACAATTATGTATACATTTTTTCCACGTGAGTGGATATTGTGTCTGGGTCTTTAACCCTTTGCTCAACTCGTGGCAACCGCTAAAGGTTCTCGAGAAGGACAAGGAGAAAGTCAGAATGTCTGCGAAAGCATTTTCACTGACCATATCTGGCTATTCCTGTTCTTTCTTTTCTTTTCTTTTTTTTTTTTTTTTTTTTTTTTTTTTTTTTTTTTTTTTTTTTTTTTGAAACGTTTTATATTTATTATATAAAAAAGTTTTTCTTTTATATATCTTTGCATTTTTCAACGATAAATGAGCAAAAAAAAAATTGTAGCATATGTCGCAGCAATGTATCTTTGTTGCAATAATTGCACATATTGATGTTTAAATTGATAACTTTTTTATTTTTATAAATTTTGAGAATTAAATACTATAAAAATTAAAAACTTATTATTTTTAATAAAGGATTCAGAATATTCTTTTAAATGTTTACTATACAGCATCTTTCTACAATTGATTGTGATTGCTATTGTTTTTTTTGTCCATTTCACTTACATAATGTAATAAAAATAATAAAAATGTAATTAAACACACAAAATACCTATTAAAATACATTAATAAATGCATGGTATAGAGAATTCTAGCGGAAATTTTTTAATACACACAATAATTTTTTTAAAAGATTTATTTTAACTTTTGTATCTCGTATCAATAAAAAATATCCGCTTTTGACTAAACTTTTTTCCGCTTTTGTTTATAATTCGGAGAAAAATCAACGCCTATTGGAAATTTTTATTTCGTGTGTCATATGTTTGAAAAACAAAAATTAAGTACCATAATGTGCATTTCGGTAACTTTAATAATTAGATATAAATATGCTTATAGAAAAAAGTTGCGGAAGAGGGTTGGGGGAAATCACTCGAAATCCCTTTCAAAACAAATTGGCATCGTAGTTTCATTGAATAGAGATTTCTTCAACCGACCGCGATGAGATATTAAAATGAAATAAAAACGGATAGTTATAGCCTTTCCTTTCTTTGAATGGCGATTCAGCTGTCTCTTTTGAGCGTGATTTAAAACCTGGCCCTGTCTCAAGAAGCGGTACACGGTGGCAAGTTCGCGTAAATCACTTTCTTCCAACGCGCAACCAAGGGCTTATTAGCGAAGCATATCTCTTGGCTCATTTTTCCCCCTTCTTTTTTTTTGCATTATTTGACATTGCATAACTGAAGTAATTGATTGCTTCGTTTCGATTCGGCCACTTGACCGTGTGTGGCAGTATTACTCTCGCTCGATTTCCCTGAGATTGGTTAACATATTTTATCTTTAGAAGATTATTTTCTTTTCCGCTTATTGAACCTAAAAACTTTAAGTTATTATACTGTTATACGCAACTGACATAGAAACTGCTGTTGCTTTTTTAGATCTAAAAGTTAAAAGGGTCGTGTTTGTGGTTAATTTATTTTTTCAAGAATTCTTGTGCTGTCAGGCAATTGACAAGTTGCTATAAGTTTTTGAAGTCATTAAGTCGGTTAGCATCAAACACAACTTATTACACTTTAAGCAAACCTGCGCTGTTTCTTTTTTTTTTTTTTTTTTTTTTTTTTTTTTTTTTGAAAATTTAATCGAGAATATTTTTGCTTTTGGGGCAATTTGTGACGACCTGTAATTATGATGGATGAAATAGAAAAATACGTAATTAAGAATTTAGACAAAAAATGTTAGATTAGTTATGATATTTTAAAAATTTCCTTCCTATGATTTATAATTTTAAAAACTTCCTTCCTCGTGAAATTTCAAAAAAATGGTATTTAAACTTAAAATATATTGAGGAGGCTGTGCAAAATATTTAGAATTATAATACATATGTATATAAAATGAGAAATGTCAAATGAAATGCATGTCAAATTTGTGGAAATGATTTTCAACAGTTGTTTATTTTATTAAAAATTGTCAAAATTTAAAAAGAAAAACATTATCAGTTTTTATTAATGAGTTTAATTGATGATTTTTTTTTTCATGTTCTAATATTTGAACGTCACAACAGTTTTCAGAATTGAAACATTTAGTTTATATTAAATGAAATGTATTATGTGTGTATATTCTGATGGAAACCAAGAAAAAACGATTCTCTTGAATCACCGTAACAGTGTCATTATCTTCATTTATTATATTTAATTTTATCACCTCATAAAAATTGTGTATTGGATGTGTAGTTTCTTAGTTTAATTAAAGTTAGTTTTTTCTTAAATAAAATTCTACCGCCGAGTCAAGAATATTTGTGAATGATTTTTCTTTTTATAATTTTCCAGCGTTCTTTATTACCAATAATAATGCATGTTTACAGTGAAATTTTTTAAAATAATTTTTGCAGTGATTACTATATGTATTCATTTTGAGGTCTAAGAAAGAATATTGAGCTTCATGTCTTATTATTTTCTTCAATTGGAATTTATATTGACAGTTTAACTTCTGTTGTATATATAGTTTGCCCAACATTTTAAAGGTGTTCAATAAAATGTCGCTCATACAGGCTAGAATTTATTTTGTTCAGTAGAACAGTTGGTTGATGATAGTCTGTTTTCTACTCAGTATTTAGGATCATTTAATTTATGAAATTTTCATTATTATGTTAAACATTTTTTAAAAAAAAATATTTTAATATGAATAGGTGTTATATGTGTCTTATAATATGATCAATTGTTGAAGTCGATCTCAGTATAAATTCGTCATTTAATTTCTGTGTCTTAAGGAACTAAAAAAAATTGGAACACACGACCTTATACCTCTTGTCTGCAGACATGTTGTACAAATCGGCACATTTTATTTCGCCTCACAATTAATGACTGCAATTTCACGCTGCACTGAGCATGTACCTTCGAAAATACCGTTCCCCAATCTTTTTCTTTACCTTATCGAACGTATTGTCACTTTCTTTTTGTCTTTCAATTGTTCAAAGGGTGCTGTCATCTGGACGATTAACGATTGGTTGACCACAAACGCTGGAGAAAGTGGAGCAAAAATGAAAGTTTCTCTCCCCCATGCTAACTTCACTGCACCTCGTCCTGAAAGTATTTGCTTTTTTTTTTTCTTTTTCCCCCCTCTTTGCACTTGACTGACCCTGTTCTGTAAAGGGGAAAGATGTGCGTGAACTCACGCCTGTTCATTTTAAATTGGGTAAATAAACCGCAGATAAGCAGGACATAGGAATTTTAGTCAGTTTTTGTTAGGCGCTGGAAAACTCGTGGGTACTTGCTAATAACTTTTCGCTGCATGGGATTTCCTACCACATGGTTTAAAATTTTATTTGCGATAGCTATTTATTTTTTACTTTAATTTATAATCGTAATATTTTATGTTTAGTTACTTTAATTGATCTGTTTTGAAAATTCCCTATTTTTTAAACATACTTTTTTTAAATAACGTTTCTTTAATAAGCAAATGTTACATTTATGCAATTACAGTTAATAAAAATATTTACGTAATTTTTACATATATATATAGATTAATTAATTTGGGACATGACTTTCACCCATAAACAAAATTCTTTCGGCTTACCACTTCAAAATTTCCCAACACATCGTTTAGTAGAATTCTTCTCTTAATTTTCTTTTTAAACAATGCAATAAAATTAATTTTAAGGTAATAATTTTATATCGTTTATGTATTCAGTGTCTTGCAAAATATAATTAATCGTCATATTAAATCAAAAAGAGTTAATTTTTTTTTTAGGTTCATAGTTTTTTTTTGTTTTATTCCAAACACAGCTTTACCGTGTGAAATTATAGTTATGATCTAAACAAAATTAAAAAATTAATTTTTTTTAGGAAGATGAAATCTTATTTAGATATTTATAAAGTTTGTTATTAGGTGGGGTCAAGAAAGCCTGAATCTATTTGGAAGTCAAAAATACTCGATAAATTTACATAATCCTTTTTTTTCCCTTCATAACATG
>JAPDSC010060888.1:171891-183955 GCA_026290005.1 Latrodectus geometricus
AAAACTAATTGTATGTTATCTCTAATGACTTGAAAAAATAAAAAGAACACAGAGCTGTTATTATTTAAAATTCGCTTACAAACAGAAAAAAAGAATGAAACAGAAGACGAAAATCTCATGTCAAATATCGGAAAACAAGAATAAAATCAAATTTGCTGTAACGGGTTGGAATTTAGCAATGGAATTGATTAAATTGATTTGAAAAAAAATTTCAGTTTTGACTGTGGAAAAGACGTGCATTATGTTGTGTGATATGAATGTTTATATGTATTTTTGTACATAAATATATTATATATGTGTAATACATTGACCTAAAAAGGATAATTCTCAAATAGATGATTGAGTATTCAATGTATCATTTTAAAATAAAAATAATTAATTATATGCGCATGAAAAAATGTATTCCATGTTTTAATGGGAAATCAGACACCCTTATTCTTCTTTAATTGTAATGTTATTTCTTATAGAATTCATGTTTAGTATTGACATTATCATAGAAAATTAATTCTTAAGTTAAAACATCTGATTTCAATTTACATTTAATTCTAATTAAAATTGTTTTTTTATTCCTTATAATTGAGAGTATACCAGTCATTGCCGAATTTAAGTGAGCATTGGAAGTCCTTTACTCACATTGTAGAAAATTTCCCTTTTAAAACTTATGGATAGATAACAGAGTTGAGGGTTCCTCAGTTTCTTGTCATTTGAAACAAACTAAAATTACGTGGATTGTTCAAATATATCTGAAAATATTTGTTGTAATTGATGATTTGGTTGATTTTAAGTATTTGGAAAATCAGACACACCTCCAGGAATCTGGAATAATGACTACCTAAAAGTTAATGACGCACACAATTAAATATTTTAAGCTTGATTTGGGACTCCCACCCCTCCTACTAACAGAAATCCACTTTTCACGTGTTCAACTGGCTGCTTGCGAACAAATCTTCGGAGATTCGTGTGGTCGCTCTTGCGGGAAAATGCACGGATTCGTATAATTGCCGATTATTCCTCCATCACACATCTTCAAGACGGCCTTCTCCCGTTAACCCTTTCAAACCAAAAAAGAAAGAGGTCATTGACTGCACAATGCAACTCATTGATAAGTTTTTTTTTTTTTCTTTCTCTCGACATTCAGTTTTTACGAGTTGCGTATGTCTACTCACCCCCATTTTGTTTGCACTTGAAGAATCCACCTTTCGACCGCAAGCTGCTTATAGATTCTTTTTGTGAATTTTTTTATTACGATTTCTTTTGATATTTTTATTCTTACGTTCTTCAATGGGGTGTGGCTCACGGAGCGTGTTTATCTCGCACATAAGGTTGCGTTAACAGAGCTGTTGTTAGTAGCGGTGTTTGCATTCGCGTGATTTTTTTTTCTTTTTTTGCGAGGATTTTTTTTTTATTAATCTCTTTACTCTAAGCGTTTGTGCGAATGAATGAGTTCGTTAATGCTTTGAGTAGTTAAGACGAAGATTTGAAATAAAACGAATATAAATATATATGACTGCGTCTGTGTACTGTAAAGGCGGAAGAATCTGTCAAAGTGCAGATCGTTTTTATGTTGGTTGCTTTGCCTGCATAATGAGTGAGGAAATGATATGTGGTATTGAATGATTAGGTAATCAAGTAATTAATTTTCTACCTACACACAATGCTTCCCCATGAATTTGTTTACTCTTGAAAGCCATTACGGCTACATCTCTTAAAAATAAATTTTGCTAATAGCTTTTTCCTCGTTATATAACTTGCATCTTAATCTAGTAGTAGTTCTGAAAATCTGAGAATATTCAAGATTTGTTTTCAGCCAATTTGTATTTGAAATGCAAATAAAAGTTAGCTTGCGGCAAATAATATCTGTAAAAAGGAAACTGAGCTAATAGTGGATTGGTCAATATTTTGGCTCTGAATTTAATTTCAAGAATGGATGCTTGTAGTGTTCTGTAATCCATTTGAGGTAGATTCCAGTCTAATTATCCTGTACTTATAAAAAGGGATCATAGGGGGAAAAAAACCCATCAATAAGAAATATACTCTCTTTTAATGTTTCTTCAAATTTTTGAAATTTTTCCAGAGAATAAAGTATATAAGTTTATGCTTAGTACAAATAATATATCAAGCTTTTCTTATGGCAAAAAATAAGTTATCTTTATTTCTCCAATATAATGTTAAAATAGTATGACGGTTCAGATAGTTTAATTTTAAATCATTTTAAACTATTTTCTCTAAAGAAAAATTTATTAAAAAATGACAAAAGTCAAATAATTTCAAGATTTATGTTAAAGGCATTTATATAAATATAAAGGTTTCTATTGAATTATATTGTTTTTTTTATCTTTGTATATTTAAATATTGAATGCTGGGTTCTGATTTCACAATAATGGAATAGATTGTTCTTAAAAATAAGTTTATATATATATATATATATATATATATATATATATATATATATATATAATATTGCATTCTGATACTTCAGTACACCAATATATGATAGTAACTAATCTGTTTGCTAATTATTAAACAGAAGAATTAAATCAGTAAACTAAAGAGTGAAAGCAAAAAGTAGATTTAGAAAAATTTTCTTGATCCCGGAAACTTTTTCTCTTTAGTGATTATTTTATGATTCATCATTTTTGATTACTCATCCTACTAGTCTCGAGTTCCGAGCATTTAATTTAAAAGTGTGTGTACACTAAAATTTGCAGTATTTAAATTTTTCTATTTCGCCCTTTGCGTTTTATTTTATGTCATAAAACTATTAATAGTTTGAAATTCTTTTGCATTACTATTTTAATTATTTTTCAACTTGACATAATATAATGACTTTCGCGAAGTAAATTATGTTTTTGAAAAATTATTTACCGTATATGTAATTTATTAATCCTTTATTTTCTTCGTTACATTATTAAAATTTTTATCTCTTTTTGTACGTATTTTTTTGTAGAATAAACACCCTGTGCGAAATAATTCCGTGAGAATCACGTAATAGCTGAACACATTTAATTTTTCCTACAAAATGTATCATTATTCAATAAATATTTAAATTTTTTTTCAGTTTCCTTAATAAAAAAAGTCTTTTTTAAAACATTCTTATAAATTCTTAAAAAAATATGTCTATGAATGAGGAGTGAAAACACTGTAAATAGTAGATATAAAAGTACTATTTCTACTGTTAACAGTAATATATAATTATATTGCTTAACAAACAAGTAAAATGACTTTTTGTATTCAACCAAGTATATTCATATTTTCATAGTATATGTATTTATTACATTTTTATTTAAACAGTTTGTAGTTTTTATAAAAATTGGCATTTTTTTTACTTTAATTGTTAACTTTTACAGAATTCATAATTTTTTATTCAAAAGTTAGTCTGTTGCGTATTTTGTTTTCATATCACTTTTGAAATGTTTAAAAAACTTCAAGTTTACGCATTATTGAGTTCTGCGAATTGTGTGTGAATTGGATATATTGCAAGAAAGTAATAAATAACATATTTTTTGATTACTGTTTTTTATTAAGCGTTGTTATCTCTTATCCAAACTAGATTGCCTGAAAAATTTTCAATTTATTAAAAGAGCTGTTTCTTATTCTTTGAATTCCTTTTGAATAGTAAAGTGAATGTTATGGAAAATGTTCTTGAAAAAGAACTAGTAGTAATTAAAATTCTATCCCACGAATTAAAATTTTAGCGATACATGGAATTAAAAATGCAATCCTATTATTTATCATTGTATTTTTAATGAAAGTCTGATGTTTATTTTTACGCTTGACTAAACACAAATAACTTAATGTTTTGAAAAAAAGGAAACCATAAAAAAAAGATTGTAATTATTTCAAATCCAAACCAAACATAGGTTTTCTTTAAAATGAAAATATATTTTTTTCCTAGTTTAACCGTACAGGTGTTTGTGTGTATATCCGGATTGGTATATCCGCTTATTTTATTATTATTTGTGAAGCATCCACACCGTCGCTTACTGGGTATATTTCAGAAAAACAGATAATTCTTGACTTCTTCTTCTTTTATTTTTCTTTTTTCGGTAAATTAGGTATGTTTAAAATGCAATAGAGAGTGCATAGCGAAGAGAAGCAAGAAAAAAACTCAAGTATACAAATAACAAAGAATCGCGGTCAACCACCGGACTCTGTATAAACAAACAGGACAAACAAGGCACTGTGTTCCAAATGAGAAGCTGGTTCTATTGTAGGCAATTATATTTGCCGAGAAAATATCAGTATAACGAAGTATACTGGCTTTCACCACAAAAGTAACTCGCAAATTACCCATCTGAAAAATTATGGTTCTCGTGCAGGTCCAAAAACATATCTCATACCAAAGAATTCATGTATTTTTCGAATTGTGTAGGTATTCTTTTTTATATCTATACCCATTTGGTTCTAGAATGTATATTAGTTTATAAATTTTATATTAATCTTTTAAACGTCATCATAAAAATGGAATAATATTTGTTAGTAATATTCTGCATAAGTGATGTAGAAATGGCTTTTAAGCAAGTAATTAGTAATGTATTTACATGAAAAGTCTTCTTTCCTCGCAGTTAAATAACAGATTATATATATATATATATATATATATATATATATAATATTACAGAAAATGTTTTCTCATTAATAACAGGGAAATTAAAAGAGATTTAAATATTTATTACTTATACATTTTTTTGATCCATTTTTCAATTTATAAACTGCGTCTTATTATTAAAAAAATGGTTGTACAAAAGCAATCATTTATATATATTAAGTAAAGTAATTTAATTATTTTACTCAATATATATAAATGACATATGAATGTTATCGTTGTATGTGATAAATATTGCTTATGAATATTTTCTTTTCGTTTGATAAAATTTTTAATCAAGTTATCATAAATGTATGTTTAACAAGACATTAATATCAAAAGTAACCCTTTAATCTTTAATAGTCTGATCAAAATAGTTTTGCTACGTAATAAATTCTTCTAATAAAATAAATCGATATATATATAATATATATATATATATATATATATAATATAATATGGCAGGTATGTATATATACTTTACACATAGTCATATAATATTTTAGTATTATTTCAAATACGATTTTTACGTATTAAAGTTTATTCTTTTGATTTATTATATAAGAAGAAATAATTAACAAAGTCTCTACAAACTTTTTTCAATAGAATAAATTAGCTACTATATTTTTTCATATAAAATTTTATTGATATTTATTTGCAGTATTTATTTTTAATTTTATAAAATAATGTTCCTATTTAATGGTATTAGACGAGTGATTTAGTAGATTTTCATTATTCTTATTCATATGAAATGAATGTGAATTATTTTTTAATGAGTATTTGTCAAAATATTTTTGTATTCAATTTATATTTCAATTAAGCTTACGCTTGTTAGATGCTAACTGATAATACAAAAGTATTCATTTATATATTAAGTACAATAATTTAATTTACTGTGCAAAAAAAAAAAAAAAAAAAAAAAAATGTATAATGAAAATGTTCAGAAGGCAGTTCAAAACAGGGAATATGTAATTTATTAATCAGATGATTAATCTTTCTCCTTAGCTCCATTAAAATTTAAATTAGTTTTGATTGCATATTATAGCCAATGCAACATTTTTAAATACATTCCTGTAAAATTAATATTTTGGAAATTGCTTCTTATTTATTCATAACATAAATTTTAATTCATAGAATTTTGTTTTACATGTGTGTAATTTTTTTTAATGAACAACATTTATTTTTCATTTTCTACGGTTAATCTCTAAAAACAGGATGATTATAGGAATTCAGCATTTTCTCTAAGGAGTACTGATTAGTCGTGTTTTCCATGGCTCGAACTAGAAATTCGTGGGCCCGAAAGGGGTTAAACAGCCATTACTGAAACAAGACAGATAGTGCTTCCTTCATTCATGAAAGATTTTGGGGAAAAAAATAAGGAAGAAAACAGGGCAAAAGAGCTAGCTGACATGAAAACAATGCGGATAACCCTGGAAGAGGATTCGACGCGAGCAATTTCATGCTGCTGAGCTTCCAGAGGCGAGCAATTACTCCACGATCCCCATTCCACCGCCTCTTCCCGATGCATTGCGCATACAACTTCTGTATCTTCTTTACTTTTTTGCTTTCTTCATCCTCTTGTTATTTTGTTTTGCGGAACTAAGCGCAGCACTTGGCCCTTCGCTTTAAAAGGAGAGAGATAAGACATTGGAGGGTTATTAGCGAATTATTGAAATGAGTGAAGTAGAACTGGATTCTCTTCTCGCTTACCTTCACTTTTTTCAACCGCGATGTGGAAGGGGGCTTCAAAGGATTGGGAAGCGCTGGAAAGAGTTAGCGTGAGAAAACAAAATCTTTTCATTGATTTTTTTTACTGTTTAGTTTATCTGTAAAAGCTCCATTATTCTTCACTACTTCTATCGTCCGCTGATCAATGGTGGGAATTTTTTGCTGTTCAATAAAGTTTTACTGAAGTGTTTTTTGTAGTGTAGTATATTGTAATTCTTATAGAAAATAATCATGATTAAATGATTTTAGTGATATAAAAATTGTTTTTAATATATGAAAATGTGGTTTCGTAAAAAAATGACGCTGATTTTTAATTAGAAATCATGGTATCAACTGATTTCTAATAACTAATGTTATTTTTATTACATAGGAAAGGTTTCATAAATTCGATTATCATCCAGATATAAAACAATTATTTTTAGATATTCTTATCATTGCCTATTTTTTCTTATTATAATTAAATAGCGAAAGCAAAGTTATTATCTTGGGGGAGGAGAAACTTGTAATAAATAAGTTTATTTAGTTGAGCCATATGTGTAATATTTAAATATTAAATTTTTATCAAAGTTACAAAAGTTTTTATTGTAGTATTTTTTCATTATCATTTTCCAATCTTAATCGTTAAAATTTTATATATTTGAGACTGGAATGTTTTTTTAAAAACTTGTAGGATGCAAAAATTTTCATTTTTAAATTTGTATTACAGTATTTTACACATTACCTTACTCAAGAATGTCATCAAAGTTGTACTTTCGATATTGAAAGATTTTTGACTACTTGCAAGTGCAGGATTTTAATTTTGTGGGGTATATATATATATATAATCCTTGTGGAAATTTTATCATGTCTGGGATTACAAATTGAATTAATACAAAAAAGTAGTCTTTTATAATTTTAATTTTCATGATTACTTGTAGATCAAAGTGAAGCATATTAAGAGGGATAGATGTTTTTTCAGTCAAATTTTATTTCATAACTAATTCTTCAAAACATTAATGCTTCTTAGATGCGTAGAAGTTTATTTCTACCACTTATGGTTCCCTTCCCTTTCCTCCGTCTTTAAAAAAAGTTAAAATGCAACTTATTTCATTAGAGACTTGTGCGGAAGAGTGAAAAATATTGAAGCGGATGCTGCTCGGAGAAGGGCGTTTAAAAAACAAGAAAGCGGCAGCAATTGACAAGAGAGACCTTGGGTGATTGGGTGAAAAAACAAACATTGAGGTCGGGTCAGAAAACACAGGTTGTGATGTCGCTTCTCGCCCATCTTTTCCGTAGATGTTCTGTGGAAGTGACTCACCAAAACAGACTGGACGATTATCATTACGCCCATTGTGACACCTGTTTCAAAACCATTATATTTGCATGCTTATTGCGGCATGACAATGGTAAGAGCTTATGATACACCCTTTGAGATGTTCGTGTCATTCGGTACGTGATTATGTAAGGAGTTAGTGTGTTTTCCGGTAACGTGAATTAGGAATTCTTTAAAAATTTCTTAATCAATCTAAAGTTTATATATAATTTTATTTTACCAACTTCTGAGATCGAAATCTAGAAAATAAAATATGTCAATAAAATGCAGTGTGCAGAGACATTTTTTTGAAAATAAACTTCTAATAAAGAAAATAATTGTATGAAATACCAACCCTCATGATATTTGGGCATGAGTCATTAGTAACATTTGTTTATTGTTTGCTTGATATGTATTTGTTATTGGTGTTCGAAAAGCTAGCACTGTATTTACGCGATTGCTTCTTCGAAATGAAAGTTAAAAATGCTATTGTTAAGAAATGAAAGAGGATTTATTTTAGCATTAATGCCCATATTTTATAATTTATTTGGCTTCTAATTATTGATCTCTATTTAGTAATTACCAAGATTTTTCACGTAGCGACTTTGATTATGAATTCTTGTCTTCGAAAAGTACTCTCTCATGTTGATGACTCCACAGAATAAGGTGTAAAAATAATAAAAGCACTTTACAAGAAGCTTGGGAAATTTTGCTTAGAAAAGTCCTATTTAGTTTACTTTATTAGTCTAGAAAAATCCGGTAAATAAAATTTGAGTGATTTTTTTTAGGAAAGAAAGAAGCTATCATTTTTCAAGAGTATCTTTCATGATTGTGAATCATGTGATGAAATGAACTTAGTGATTGTGGCAATTAAATTTCGAGTGAATTAAATTCGAATATAACTGTTTATTTACTAATCTTTAGGGATTTTTTTATTTTTCTATTGTAACATTCACACACACATTAATATATAAGATAAATTCGGATTTTCTCTTTAATAATTGGTGTTTTTATTTCCCCAACTAGATATTGTGGTTTGAAATCACAAATATTTGAACAATTTGATTTTTATTATGTATATTGTATCAAATGTCAAAGAGCTACTAAAGAGTCCATTGGTTTTATCTTTTTCATGGATATTCCCAATTTTTATGTAAATTACTCAAGACTAAACACTAAATAAGCTGAAATCTGTTGAGAAGAGCACTGGGAAAAATTTTTGTCATTTAAAGTGCATAGAATGCCTATTTTGCCATACAATTAATACTCTTGGAAAACTGCTGGAATCAAAGTTACATCTTGAAGACAAGTATTGTTGGTTTTAATTTTATCTTTTGAAATATTTTAAAATGTTTGCTCTGAGAACTCAATGAGATGTATTGTCTTCGAAATCGAGATCTCTGCTAATGGGGCAAATCTTTTTTCAAATGGTAAACGGTCTGTCGTTTTTTCTCCTTTTATTTCATTTATCGTGAAATACATTATTACAACCTTTTGTTAGAATTCTAAAATTCTAACTAATATAAGAATTCTGAAGAAACAAAGAAACATGTATGTATTACTTTTTTTAAATTTCCTTAAAATTATAAAATGATAAATTTATCTGAATATTTTTAAATATTCAAAAAATTAATCATTTCTTTTTATCTCATCCCATAGCTCTTGAGTTAAGTTTTATGGTTGTTTGCAGATTTTAAAACTTCGTCTCGATCTAGTTACTACTTCGCATTTTTTAACCGTCCGTAAAATATCTAGAATTATCATATCAATGGTTGAAGATAAAAAATAGTCTCTTATGTCGGGGTTTTTAGAAAATAAAAACATTCTCACGCATGCTCGGTTATCAAGTTTAATGGGTAGGTGTGAGCTAAAGCACTGTGGCTAACCGATTTCTTTGACACATTATGTTTAGTGTTGGTTTTAGTACTTGACTTTTTATCAATACTTAGATTTTAACACTTTTACTATTGCACGTTGGGTAGCTTAATACTTTAATGGCTGATCAAACTTTTTTCTGTATTATGGTGAGTGTGATTTTCTTTTCAACGATTTCCAGTGTTAGTTTGTAACTAAATTGTTTTTATACTATGCATTCCAGCTAAATTTGTTGTATCAAGCATAGAACCATATTTGTTAACTAATGTAACTTAACCTGAAAATAATGCCGTGAAGTATCTTAGTGAACTATTTTTAAATCAATTAAATACTACTTCGTTATGAATAATATATTGTCAGCTTTGTTATTTTTGGTTATTTTCTCAAAAATTAAAAAATGATTTCATTGATTGCATACATTTCACTTTCATGTATGAAATACATTCTTTTGACATAATTGTTTTAAGTTTTTATAGTTAAGAGTTTGGTAAAAATAGTTTGTAATTCACAAGTTTAATTTTATTTAAAATGGCTTAGTATTTTAAATTCTTGTCTTATTTCTTAAAATTTACCTGATGTTTTAAGGTTATTTATACTTTATTCCTGATTAAATATTACGACTGAGTTAGTCATATTATTAAAATACATGACTATGCATTGATAATTATAGAATATTCCATTTTGATTTTTGTAAATACATCTTTCATTGCAATAAATTGTTTTAACTGTTTTTTTTTTCTCTCTCTCTTTGGATTATTTTTCATATATATATTACTTCAAATAAAGATCACCACACACTAGTCTTTGCGCTTAGTGGGAAAAGATAAAATTTATGTGACAACTTTAACTATACTAAAAGTTTTCCCTTGTAGTCGCCGATTGTGTAGTGAAGCTGGTTTTACAGGTCCACACTTAAATCCAACATCCAAAATTGTTTAAAACCCTATTCTTCTAAAACCATTTTTATTTTCTTACAAATACTTATACTTTACAATTAACTTTTTATAAAGTGTAATCTTGTATTAAAAAATTATACATTATTTGGATTTTTTTTTTCTTCAATGAATTCCAAGCTACTTAAAATGCTTATTTTCGTAAATAAAATTTTGAGTAATAATTTTTTTTAAACTTTCATTTTTAAGGAAGAAATTTTTTTATTTTATTTTAAACACACAACATTTTAACACCTGTTTTCTATATTAAAGTAATCAAAACTTCTTGTAAATTAAACTTACACTTACCCAAATTGATTCATCATTCAGTATTTTTTTTAAAATTAATTTAAATAGCTTTATGAATTTAAGTTATGGCATAACTCATTTTATTTCTCGTTAAAGTAGATTGAATGAAATAGCTGTAAAGGACACATTTGATCCAGAAAATGTAATGGCTTTATTTTATACGATTTTGCAATTTTTTTATGTTTAAAGTAACTGATACACAATAGGCAACAAAATTTGTATGATTAATATTCTAGATGTTTTTTATCATTCAGAATTATTTTTTAATGGATTTCACTCTTTCTCCAATTAATATATTAATGAATCATCTTTGATATTCCACTTTGTATCCTAATTGCACCACCGTGAGATCAGCTAAAGTATTTGTTTACTAGATCTTCTAATTTTTCCCAAAATAAGTTGGTTACCTTTGATGAAAGGTTATTTACTAAGTAACAAAATGCTAATTTGTTTTATTTGATAGAATTCTTATCTATCATTAAATTTATATGTTTAAACCCTGCAAAATTTAGATTTGATTAAAAAATTGGTATTGTTTCCCGTTCTTGACTGCTGAGTAGATTTCTGAATGTTCAGTTTTTTTGGTCTTAAGTTCAAGGCTTGATTTACTTCATACGTGATTACTTTTAGTGACTCAGTATTTACTTTTAACTGTCAATCTTGAATGAGTTCACTCTCAAATCTTAACAATAACCATAGACAGCTAAATAAAATTGAACAAGTTTTCCAATTCTGAGTAATGAGTTTCAATCATTAAAAAAAATTGTCAATCACAGTGTACTTAAAATGCAATATCTAATTAGTTTTCTGTAATGAAATAAAAATGTTTGCAGAAGTAAAAGAACAGAAAATAAAATTCGATATTTTATATTCTCATGTGAATGTCTTTTAACTTTAAATATTTTTTTATTTAAATGTATTTTTTAAAAATTTATTTCCTCATTTTATGTGTTAGCACTTTTCTTTGCTTTCCAGTTTTCAGAGATACATTGTTTTAAAGGCATGTCTTTCTAATTAAATTTTTTTTTTCCCATTTTGAAATCTTTTTCGCAGTCCCAGGTATTCTTTCTCTCATTCTAGAAGTTATATCCCATTACGGTTTAAATTTTTCCTTTAATAAGCGTTACGAAAGAAAATTTTTGTTATTTTCATTACAACAACCATCATTTTATTATGTTTACTTGCATTTAGTGAAATTTAGTTTCTTGCTATAACATGTCTTACAGTTAAGTGTCAATTTAGTTTTAAAGATTTTTGATTTTTATTATATTTTCTGCATTTACGATAATAGTGGAATTATATATATATATATATATATATATATATATATATATATATATATAT
>JAPDSC010060888.1:183965-204982 GCA_026290005.1 Latrodectus geometricus
TATATATATATATATATATATATATATATATATATATATATATATATGAGTTCAATAAGTGCGAACTTTTTAATTAAAATAAATTAGATTTTAATTCAATTTATTTGTTTTATTATAATTTCCAATAGCCTTGATTAATATATTCATATTGAATCTAAGTGCATGATTTGTGGAATTTGTCTAAATTGAGATAAAGAATCAAATCGGTGTGAATCAATAAATTATTAGAGTTAATCTGATTTATGAGCTCTCTAATAACATAAATAACAAATTTGTCTCGGCGTCGCTTCTCTATCGAAAAGATGTTCTTCTCTTCACTCTTCATTGTTCTTTGTTCTTATATCAAGAAACATGTTATCACATTTTATTGACTGTAAACATTAAAAAAACTAGTTATCTTCGTTTTCTAAGATTCCTCGGAGCTACTTCCGCAATCATAAACTGAGCGTAGAACCTAAACAATCGAATCTTTTTATAATTGTTCTTGGCTAGCGTCTTTCCGAGTACGCGAACATTCCAAAGCTATTGCCATGTTATTTTTTTACTCTTTTCCTCCTAGCCAATCGCTCTCTGTCGTCCATCTGAAAGGCTAGGGCTAAAGCTTCATCACTTTTCAATGGCGTCGTAAATTAGCACTTCTGGTTTACGCGACTTCTGCTGTCTTTTGCTTCTATTTTATTTAATTTTGCCTAACTTGGCTAAAATTGGTAGAGTCGCCTTTTTTTAGTCGAGGGAAAAGGGATTCAGAAATCACCTTTATTTTCGCCTGCTGATTTAATGGAGGATTTGTTACCTTCCATCGCTCCGGGATGTTAATTTCAAGCTGGCAGAAGGAAAACCTGTTGTATTTATGTAAAGAGTCAAGGTTTAACGTTTACCTGTGGAATCTAGATTTAGCCATTGTTGCCCTTACACTATGCATTTTTCCGTTCTGTCAAAGTAAATAATTTACTGTAGTTAACTTGCTGATTTCTTTTGATAATAGGTTTTCTGTTACATAATTTTTTGCCCGTTTACGTTACGTTAAAATTTTATATTAAAATATTTCATACATTTTTAATTGTTTTTTTTTTTTTTTTTTTTTTTTTTTTTTTTTTTTTTTTTTTTTTTTATTTTTTTTTTTTTTTTTTTTTTTTTTTTTTTTTTTTTTTTTTTTTTTTGCACACATAATTTTTAAAATATGACTTTTTTGTGAATACTGTATAAGCGCTTTTTAATATTTTTTTCTCTTGGAATAAATTGATATTGAACTTTTTGATTGAGGTCGTCGTACATGTCTCTATTATAAAACGCAACATGTAACTAATTTTTAAATGCTTGAGTTTTCTAAAATATAGAGATTTATTAATTTCTTGTAAAAATTTTAAATATAATTTAAATCTGATAGTAAAAATCTGTTATACTAATATTTTTTTATGCTTGTTTTAAAATTATTAAAGAATTTTTAAACTCTTGATCGATTTCTTAAAGGCTTATGAATTGAACGGTTTATTATGATTAAATAGTAGAACTTTCATTTACATTTGGCAACATAAACGTTAAAACGCTTGAATCGGCTGAAATGATCATAAAATGAAATTTTTTTCAGAGTTTGAATGAAAAATGATTTACTTCAAATTGTTGGTACTGGATACCTCAACTAGTATTTAATCAGTTAACTTTCACAATTTTTATTTTTTGTGAATAATTCATCCATTCAGTTTCTATCCCTAATTTTGTGTTATTATATATATATATATATATATATATATATATATATATATATATATATATATATATATATATATATATATATATATATATATATATATATAACAGAGCATACACATACTAGGTTAGGTTTAATATATATAATTAAGATAATTTTTAGTTACATATGCATTGAATGATTAATGAATGAATGTATTATTTTTATATAGAATTCTTGAATTTAATTTAAACTAAATATGTAAAATTATTCTAAAGTACATTAGTGATATTTGGGTTTTTCACTTGTATTGGTATCCATGTATTTTAAGGCCAAAGTTTTGTAAATACAATAAACGCTATGACAAATCAAATGTTATTGAAGAAAATTATGCTATGAAGAAATAATTTAAAATGTACTTTTTTGTGGCAAAAATATGGTGACAAGTTGAAAAATGCAAATTTTCGAGCGGAAAAAAAGAAATATTTGAATAGTGCTATCAATTATTTAGGTATCTGTGCCCTATTAGAAATTATTTTTATCTATTTCAAAATTTTATTGAAATGCACGAAATAATTTTTCTGTTAATATGTTACGAAACGAAGATAATGTGTTTCATTTATATATTAAGAAGACTAAACTTATTTAATTGTTGATGTAAAAATTAATGACATAAAGTAAAATCGGACTTGTATTGACGAGATAAGTATTAAATAAATTGCGAAAAAAAAATTTTTTTTAAGGAAGAATGAAGTTTATTATTTGTTTTATATTTCGTAATACAGTTGGGAAAAATTTTAATCGATAAAATCTGTCCAATGGTATGCTAAAAACTAATATTTTCTGATTTTCGCGGAAGTCTTTTTCTTCTGTTGTCCACTACAAAAAGAAATGAGAAAGAAATTTTGTGTAGTTTTTTCTTCACCTTGCCATGATTTGGTGTCAGTTGATTGTGAAGTCGCTGAACTCGATCCATCATCACTGGGTGCAAAAACAGAGGAACCCGCTCACCGAGTTGGAAAAACATTGCCAAGAAGTTAGTAATTTGCGCCTTGGATGTCTTTTTTTCTTGGCCTCTGTTATGTAATAATGATGATGGGGACCATTGTCAAGATAGTATCATCTTGAGGATCATGTCGCATGACAGGGGCAGTAAGAGTTGCACCAAGACTTCCGTAATGCAATGCTGCAAATTACTGGAAGTTGTGGACCGAGAAGAAAAATAACGTTCAATATTTTTTCAGGTTTAGGTATTCTCCTTATCATCTTGCTTGATTATTGTGGCCTAGACTCTACAAAGTTAATTCCTTTTCAAAATGATTATTTTTATTATAAATTTTATCTGAAGGAATGTTATGTTTATAATAAAATCGAGTAATCTGCATGCGCTTATATGTTCTACGTGTCCATCGCATCAACAATGATGTAATTTGTGTGTTAATCGGGATTTAATTTATTTGCTGTAATAGTATCATAGGAAGAGACATGACTACTGTTTTTTAGGGTTCTTTCTGTATACATTTAAAATATTTTAAAATGTTAAAATTGATTTTATTTTAATAATATTCGCTTAAATACTTAAAAAAAAAAAAAAAGAAGAAGAAGAAGAAGAAGCTTAGTTTAGTTTTTGTTTTATATAATCCAAGTTTTTTTCCCATGGTAATGATATTTTTATATTGTAAGTAAGTAATTTCTAATCTTTTCAGTATTAGCTGTTCTGTGTTTTGTTTTTAATTAAAAATAATTCCAATTAGTTTTAAAAATTTGGCAATGACTATGCACATCAACATTAAATGCGGTTTTCGATAAAAATTATGTCAAATTTTGAACTACTTTCAAAAAAATTATTTTATTCCTAAAGTATATTAACGTTATTTATATAAACTAGGAGGATTGCTATTTATATCTCCGGCCTAGTAATTAAAAAACAAATACTTATGATAGAAATTGGTTTTTCAAAATATTCTCCATGAAAATCAATACTTTTACATGTGTTTAAACTAATTTTCAATGCACTTTTTCCTCTCCAAAATATGAGTTTTGATTGCGTTTATTACTCTTTACAATGTCAAAGATCGTTCACTACGGGATTTATTTTTGAGTTGCGGAATAAGAAAGTCTTTTTATACAAAAAAAAAAAAAAAAGACACCCTATACGACGGATGACCCATCAATTCTACTTTTTGTTCTGTCGAAAATTCCTATATTTGAGCAAATGTAGAGGACTTCATTTTTGGGAAGAAAACGTATTCATCCCTTCTGCTTTTTATGAATATTTCTAACGATTTCTGACAAATAATTAGTCATATTTGAGTTTCCTGCATTAACCGATAACACCTCTTGACCGATAATGTTGAAGAAACTGAAAATTATTTGCTTCAATGTGCTTCTTCAGCGAAAACGTTTTGTTGGATTTGATTCGTCTTAGATCCATATAGTCTGTTTCTGTTTTGCTTCGAGTTCATATAAATAGACTTATGAATCTTCACCTGCATAACACAAAATTTGATGTCCTTGAACATATTTTTTTGTTTCCTTCCATCTTTGATAAGAGCCTTCTTTTCAGTGTTTATCAACTTATGTAATGAACTAATCTTTTGAGGCTAAATATATTCATGTAATATATTATTAATTTTTATCATATTAATTCCCAAAGATGCCTCAATTTCACAGTGTGTCACATAATGATCTTACTTTATTAGTTTATGCCCAGCATCTATATTTTGTATCAGAACTGTTTTTTATTTCTTTCTCTCTCTCCCTCTCTCTCTTTTTTTTTTTTTTTTTTTTTTTTTTTTGAGACGATTTTTACGAAATCGGAGTTTGAGCGAATACTGACCAGATTGAATTCTTTATACCAGTTTTTTTTTTAGCGCTGTAGGATATTGTTTCATTACTGTATAAAACATTAAGTTCATTGAGGGACTCTTCTTGAAAGGCATGAAAAATAATTGTACAAAAATGTTCGCGTCAGTTTCAATTTTCGACAAATGATTTTTTCAATTCATTATAAACAATACAAATCATGCTAAAATTCGAAACATCTTTAAAGAAGTTATTAAAAATATCACTTTATCATTTGAAACGTCTGCTATCGCTTAACAAACTTTAATGTTAACAAGGCATAAACTATATCAACACTAAGTTTTTCTCTACTACGAAAATTGGTGTTTTGGGAAAGACTTAGTGAAAACACTAAAAATGTTTTTACAATTTTAAATAATTCAATTTTTTTAAAAAAAATTACATTTAGTGTACATATAATTCAGATTTAAAACGGTCTATTTAAACGGCCAAATTTCTGCCACATTAAAAGAAGGCTTTAAATTTCTATAAATTTTATTATTTAGAAAAGAAAAAATTTGATTGTCACATCAATTAATATTTTTCGTTTGAGAATTTTTTTAAAAATGACTTAATACTTTCAGTTTTTTATAATTGGACATGCAAACTAAATTTCCTGATGAATAGTTTCGTTTCTTTTCAAATGCATCATTTTGTTTATTAAAGTAAAATACAGGATGCAGTTCGATTATTGTGTAAACCAGAAGTCTGGGGCACATTCACTTTTTCGGTGTGTTTGATTCAGCGTGTGCTGCTTTAGAGCAATAACCCTTCAGCACTAGCGAAAAGGCCGTAAAGAAACGATCGACACCACTTATCTTCGTCAGCATTGTTTTTTTCTCTCCTTTTTTGTTGATTTTTACTCCTCTTTGCTCTATAGAGCGAGCCTTGCTTTCATGTATAATAATGCTCTATTATAGTTCGTTTCAACAGATTATCCCGTCAATGTGTTATAATGTTTCTCTGCGCTACTTGCTTCAGAGATAATCTCGTCGACGAGGTGATTACGTCTTTTCGGTATGAATGCTCAAACATGAAAGATCTTTTTTTCTCCGTTTTCTCAATTTGGACAAACTAGCTTCCACGCTACGCGTTGCTTGCTTATCGACTATTACGCATCCCTCCTTCTCTCCCTTTCTTAGGAAGATTATTTTTTTATTGACCGTCACGACCGCCCTAGATGTTTTGATAGTTTTCTGTGATTAAGAATCGACAGGAAAATGCGTACAGCAATCAAAATCCTAACGTGATTTTTTTTCCGTATTTTTTTTTCTCATTTAGTTGGAATCTAACATGTTTAAATGTATAATAAAAGTCTTTATTTATTTGTTTCGTCTTGATAAAAAAAAAGTACTGATTCTTGCAAAAGTTGTATCAACTATAATTTTTCAAACCGTGATTTTATTTCTTATATACTCATTTTCTATTACCTATTCTAACTTCAAACGAGTTTTGCTTCTATTTCCAAAAATTGTACTTGTTGTAATTGTTTGTTTTTTTTTTTTTTTTTTTTTTTTTTTTTTTCAAAATTGTAATTGTTTTTTGTACGAAAACGTCAATATATAAAAAGTGGGAAAAAGAACATTGGTGTGTTTCCTTTCATTATAATTTCTGATAGCCAATTTTATCGCTCAATGATTTGCACCATAGCCACTATAGTTTGGCTTGGATGCTTACACAATGGTTCGAAATCAACTTTAAATGCGGTCCTGTTAAATAAACCTTCCTGTGACCATAGAGCATCCATCATATCAAATATAGCTTGCCTTTTTAATCTAATTTTTAGTAAGTTACAAAAATGTATTCCTTGTTCTTACAGAAATGCATTAATCCGAGATCAAAATGTTGAATTAAATTTTAAAATCATCTTCTTTTAATTTACTACAGAAATTAACTTTTCCCACATTAAAAAATTTTGAAGGTTCATTTTTTCTATGAAGAATGTTCGTAAATACATCTGATGAAAATTTCATTCTTACATTTATTACAAATGACTTATTTTCAGTCTGGAAAAAATTAATGAAATAATTTTGGTAAATTTTACAACTCCTCTATTAGAAAAATGTATATCTGGTAGCCGAATGGTTTAACGCTTAACTTTGGTTCACAACAGTCTGAGGGTTTAAATCCCATCGCGCGTGGGCTTGAATGTTTATTGTGATTCGGAATTCACTTTAAATTGTGAGTGCTGGTCTAATTGGCTCTCTTACAAAAAATCACCTTCAAGCGACGAACAAACATTTGAAATAATTGTTTAATTTTATGTGTATTACTAAGCTATCTAGCTTTATATTGAACAATATTTAGGACTTGCAATAAATTGTTTGCGAATGTCTTTAATATTTGATTTAACTGGATTATTAATTACTAGAACTTACTCATTCAATGCTAATATCTATTATATAATGTGCTTAGATTCCTCCGCTTGATCATATAATTTTGATTTTGCTGTCGATTTCATCAATTGGCTATAGTACAAAATTATCAGACATTAAATGTTGTCCAGTGATTTAAAAATAGTAAAATTGACTATTTAAAATAATTATATGTATAATGGAATAACTAATAAATTAAGGAGCTTGGTTAAAACTTCCTTCCTTAGATCGTATAACGAAAATTTATAATTAATGTATGTTTTCTTCCTATTAATTCAAGTTTTTAGCCTAACTAATCTGAGTAAAATTTAAATCGTATAATGATCTTTTTTAAAATTATCTGTAAACATTTAACTGTTGATTTAAATAATCCTGTAATAAACTAAATTTTAAGTGTCATAATGATTTTTCTAATTCAATAATAACATTTTATGAAATATTAATGATATCTTCTTTACTTGTGTTCTGATCTTCCCTTTAACTGTTAATAATTATTATTTATCTTAATTACTTATGAGTTAATTTGTATCTTAATTACTTATGAACAGTAAAAGATCAAAATACAATTTTACTAGGGTCACCCAGTTCATTAATTTTATTCGTAAATTCGTTTATTTTACCAAATTTCTTTCGAATTTTTCAAATTTGAAATAATGAAGATATAAAATTCTTAATATTTTTCAATAGATTGAAATCGATTAGTGACAATTGATGTCACAATTCGCTTGTTATATAGTTATAAAATAAATTTTACATTCTTGAGCTTTGAGAAGCCCATCTGTTAAATATTTATTTTAATTAAAGGTAATACAACTTCTCGTTTTGTAGATTAAGATGAAAGCGTGTATACGATTACTGTTTTAATATCAACTTCTATTCCTGGTTAAAACCGTTTTAATATTTTTTTTTTATTTCTAGTTTAGAACACGAAGTTAAAGAAATTGCAAAGAGAATGAACTTTTCTTTGGAAATACCGCGAACTTGCAAATTGTTCAGCACTATATATCTAAAACAGTCAGTTAGGAAATTCTTTAGAACAGAGGTTGAATTATTTAATTTTAAATGCCTCACACATTTTTTATATCAGAACCGCATTTTTTATGCATTATAGTTTTTCTTATAAATTTATGTTCGCGTGGTTCCGTATATATTATTAACTTTTGTCCTAGTTTACTTCGGCATCTCTTTCGTATATTCGTTAGTTTTTTTGTTTTCTTTTTTTAGTTTTATTTTTAATGCCGTGTGTTTCACCTTTTCGTGATTCTTTTGACAACCAACTTGTCGGGATTTAATGGCGATTTTTATCTCGTCACTTGTTTGGCGACGATTTAATGTCCTGACTGGAGATCTAAATGTGACGGTGACCCCATTGAAAATACCTTTTCAAAACCTTTCTTTATTCATTTGTATTAATTATACATCGTAACATATATTCAGGCCTGTTTTATGAAACAATGACTAGTTTGATACTCAAAATAAATTTTTTTTTATTTAGACGTTCTCGTGTTTTGCATACATATTAGTCTTTAACCATTATTATTATATAATTAACTTTTAATTGTGGACAATTAATAATGGTTATCAGATACATATTAGTCTGTAACACAATGTCTTGCATATTGCGGTTAACTGTCTTCTGATTATTAACAATTTCGTTTTCTTTGCATAGTTCATTCTTTACTTTGAATATATCTATGATTTTGAATAATTTGTGACCTTTCGCGCAAATGCAATAGGATAATGTTGACATTAGCAAACTCCCTTGTACCTAATTCAAGAGCTTAAACAATCTAATAGGAGTTGGAGAGATATTTATTTTAATATGTAAATTTACAGGGTAAAAGCAATTTATAGAATAAAACTTAACGTGAGCTTTTACAAAAATTAGAACTATAAAAATAAAACTGAATAGGAATAAACAAATGAAATACATATGCACATGTGAAAAACAAGCTTTTTTTTTGTGACCATTAAGTAGTAGGGGAATAATTTGTTTCCATTAACGAACAATCATTTATTATGTTTTGTATTTAAACTAGGAGACCAAATTTGCGATCAAAAATGATATCAGCTTATTTAATTTGGATCTTGATATCTTGTTTTCCAGAATTTTTTTTTTACCAAGAACTGAAGTGGCTGCTAGGTACCATGATGCCATAAGTTTGCATTCTTTTAAATGGTATCGCGGATCTCCTTTTCCTCAAGTGATTCATTACCTGCTGTATTTGATGTTGAGACGTTTAGAAAATATTTGGGGATTGGTCCATGGCCTCTGAAGTACGGCGTTTCATTCCTGCACCAGTGAAGTGAATTGGTGTTAATTATCGTTTGCATCTCAAATACTTGTCTGCCTGTTCCTTCTTTTCTCCTATCGTCTTGCCAACATTCCACAATCCAATTTTTAAGAGTGTTTTGGAGTAAGCGTCTAGGAAGTGGGAGGAAAGTTATCAATATATTAGAAGAGATTGTTTTTTCCTCTCTTTCTCGATTTGATCTGTCTTTTCATAACCCTCCATTCTTATGTGGGCCGACGTCAATGTCAGAACTTGGAGAATGTCTTTTTGAATGCACAAAAAAATATGATCATATATCAAAGAATCATAAACAACGTTTAATTGTGAAATTTACAGCTAATTTTTTTTTATTTTTTTTTATTGATTTCTTTAATAGGAAGATCATTTTGAAGCTCTTGGGACATGCCAAGATTTTTAAATATATATTTTAGGAGTGTTCTAAGTAATCGTCTCCAGCATGCTTATCTGTCTGGGAATTTTCGAAATATTAAATTCCTGAAGCCATTCATTTTTAAGTATCTGAAAAAAAGTGCACATGAATCTCATCTTCATATGAAAAGTACTTCCATTTAAGCTCTTTTATGGACTAAAAGTTGCAAATAGTTAGGTCAGTTGAATTAGATGGATGTTCTATCTATTTGATGCACTTTTCAAATAATTCAACTGACAACCTTGTTGTATGAAATGATGCATTGTCATGGTGAAACATGAATCAAGTAGCATTATCTCAAAGAATTTCTGCAAGACATTAAATAGCGTACCATATAACTGTGCTGTCTTCTGTTGTTCCACTTTGATAGATTTTACCGTTTTTGCACTTCTGGTGAAAACGACACATGCAGGACAAAGTTTTGTTTCAAAAAGTAAACGACACTGTTTTCAAGGCATGTCCTACTCATCATTGTAAAGGTGGAATCCTTTTGAAAGACACATTGATATATTGGAACGTTAAAAAATAGTATGTTTATTTCGTAATCAGTTACAATTTTGGAAATTATTCGGCGATTTAACATCTTGAAGAGTTTCTTATTCTCATACGTTCTTATTTTTGATTCTGAGTTTAAATCATTAGGATTCTAACGACAATTTTTTTAAAATGCAATTATTTTCGAATAATTTTGTCTACAGGGGCGTTTCCAACGTTAAATTTCTCCTGTATTATTCAATAGATGCTGCGTTTGTCATTGATTAGCGTTTTCTGTATGGGAGACGCACCTTCGGAAATTACAGAAAAAGAACTTCTTTTTGTGTTCTTCTATTTGAAAAGATTTGCGAATTTGAATTTCTGTTAAACATGTGTACAAGATAAACCGTCATTTATAAATATTGAATGATCTCGATTGATTTAATTACACTCTTAAAATCATAAAAATAAAAGTACATGACGCATAGTACAATGTTCTTACATAAGCTTTTTTCCTACTGTGTAAAATTTATTCCATAGAAATATTTAGGAATAAAAACATTTCGCTGTTTACTTTTTGTTGACCTTTCGTTGCCGAAATAAATTACTTCAAATCGTGCTTCGTTATTATTAGAATGTTACTGACTAAGCACTGAGGCGGGACTGCAATGTTTGTGAGAGACCAGGGTACGCGAAAAATACATACTATGGCATGATATTTTGGAAACCGCGTGTTTCTTTGTTAGCGATGTCCGCATTCTTTACCGAATTCCAGTTTTTCACGTCTTTTAACTAGTTCTTGCGAAGGGAATGCAAAAATATTCAGTTAAAAGTGTCTGTCATTGCATCTATTTTTCTGTTATGTGTGATGAAAATTTGAACCACCGAATTCAAAATAAGGAAATTAAATAGGCATAATATGGAATGATTACAATATTGAATGTTAACAAATGTTACCATTAGACATTGAGAAAATACGAATTATTTATATAAGTGAAACTTTCTAAAACCCTGTCTAAAGCCCTAAAATCTATATTTTTGGCGCATACTATCGAATTGAAATGTTCTGTTTGCAAAAAAAAAAAAAAAGATTGATGAGAAAAAACTGCAAAATTACTAGTGAAAAATAAAATTGTGGATTTATATATAACATAATATAATTTTAAAATTGTATTTAAATTTTTTAAAATTTTTATGTAGTTTTTTTAAGATATTTACATTTTTGAAATGATTACTTTATTTTTTTCTTATTTCAAATTTTACGGGCTTTTTTGAAAATTTTTTAAACTACCAAATCATTCATATATTTTACATTTGATTTATCAAACTAAACATTTAAATCCGAAAGATAAATGAGGCATGTTCACGAAACATTTGACCAATTTATTCCTTGATTAATTATTATTTGACGACAATTCTTGATTTTTCCTCAAATTGAATATCCTGTCAAATATGTGCATTGCTTATTGTCATACTTAAAATTATTCTGTGCCGTCATGTCCTAAATATTATGAGACTAAGGACAGTGGTAATGTGTTATCGCTGCACGAAAGTAATTTGAAAAGCAATGAAACATTAATTTCATCTTGACATCGGCCAAAGAAAAGTAGCAAAACATAAATCATTCAAATCCATTGATTTTAAAGGGAAAAAAGGGTTTATACCGGTGAGAGAAGCTATCCATCAAGTTTCTAATTGATGCTGGATCCGGATGGTCACTTGAGCATAAACACCTTTCATCAATTCAGTGGACACGGATGACCGTTCGCCGAGTAGGTTACATTTCTGGCTTTTGACCGTTTCCAGCGTTACCGTTATTCGATTTCTATTAGACTATTGATGAGCTTTCGGGCGTAATTTCATCTGCAATGGTACATTGATTTCTCGCTTCCTTCAGCTAATGTTCCATTTCCGCATCGGAAATTGATCAATGGTTTGTTGGTTGGCCAAAAAGTCTGTGTAAAATCGAGCTTTTGTCGCAAATATCGGTAACATTTCACGTACGTTAACCCCGGGAGACTATTTTCCAAAAATTAATCTACTTAGAATATGGTTCTCTTTCGCTGCTTCATGTACTTGATGTTTGAAAATGTTGAAATAAATTTATAATGTGCATTATTCTATTAACTATATATACATTAGTGTGTGTTAATTTAAATGTGCGGCTTGAGATGCTATTTTTTATTTTCATTCTTTTTTGTTTCATAGTATAGTCAAATATTTTACCGTCATAATAATAAATTGCGATAACTGAATTCCAGTGAAAAGTGACTTCCCAAACAAATTTAACTTAGCTCTTTGTTTCAAAATATATTTCAATCAATGTAGAATGCAATTTTTGGGATAAATATTTCAATGCAGTGGGCCTAAATCATGTTTATTTGAAATTTTATTAGTTGCTCTCTCTCTATCTTTTTTAAATTGAGGATTGTAAATGCTTTTGTTGGTTTTTAGAAAAAAAGGCAACATTGCTATTTATCTTTCTTTCTCAAAATTACGACCATGACATTGTAACTTGATTTTTCCAACTGCTGGCAATGCAGTTTTATTATAACTAAAAATTATTTTTAGACATTGAAACGATAATATCTCGTTAATCTGTCTTCCAGTTTTAAATTTTCTAAAAACAATTAATGTTCTCAATTTTTCTTCCGAAGGAAATTATATGAAAATTTACTAGAAACCGTATATAATTTCCCTTAAAGATTAAAGATTGTTTCTTGAATGCTCAGTACAGATAGAAATATGGAATTGTTTCCTTAGAGCCAAATTCAAAAAATGAAAAAATCTTAATGTTTGATATGTTTAATACGTGTATTTATCTTAGTTCCTATTTTAACGATTTTCTCCTATCATAGGCATAATTTTTTGATATATTTTTTATAATTAATATATATCAAAAAATTATGCCTCCCAATTGGTTTGTTGCTCAACGGTCATTTTTTTCACAGGAGTGTTTATTGACCAAGACCAACTGCTTAGTGTGGATTCCTAGATTGTTTTTTATATCTTTGCATATAGTAATTTCTTTTTATTTTTTCCCCTGATTTTAGCCTTTTTCATTGTAGTTTATACTTCTGCTTATTTTCAGATTTAAGACTTTTAAATAACCTTTTTATTGGATTTAAATTGATACTTTCCTTAATTTTTTATTGAGGAAAATTACTTAATTGCCTTTTTATCAATATCTATTTATGCATTACTGCGAGTTTCAATTTGAAAGAAAAGTTGAAATTATTTTAATCTTTTGAGCTTTTCATTGAAAAAATAAACATTCTCAACGACGACTCACTCTGGAATGAATTACCTTCTTTACGAAACTCGATTACCTTTGTAGATGGCGATAACGTAACCTCGGCGACCGCTTGTTCTGACCTTTCAGGTAAGCAGCTCAACGCAAATAAATAGATGCAGTTATAAAAATAACTGAGTGAAAAACGTGACCATTCTATTAAAAACTCCTTAGTCCCCTCCTTTACTATTATTAGTTTTTTTTTTTAATAAAAAAAAAATTCCTTAATCAAGATATTCCGCTTGAGACGTTGAGTGCTATCAGTATGTTTCAACGGTCACGATTTCCTTGTGTCATTTGCATGCGTTAGTTGGCATGAATTTTTATACACGCATAAACCGACCGTTTAATTACTTTAATTTGTAAACCATACGGCAAACCCGTTACAAGTTGGTGGAATCTTTCCGGATAGGCGTGTTTATTTCCTAGACTAAACTTCTCAGTATTCAGATGTCTCATAGGCAGTTGTTTTTCTTTGTTTTTGCCCTTATTTCCGAATTCCGGGAATTTTCACCGATTTCATGTGGATTTTTATTTAAGTTTTTTTTTTTTTTTTCTGTCAGTTCACTTAAATAAAAATCTTAGTTTGTTAGTTTTAGAGCGTTCATGCGGTTTTATAAATGCGTTTTTTCCCCCTCTATTTTTAATGAGGAATGGATGTATGAAAGTGATACTTGGATTTTAACCTAAAAGCTCCAAAATCTTCATGTGTTCGATCGCTTCACAGCATTGATCAATTATCTTTCTAAATGAAAAATTAATGTTTATCGTCTACTGTTAGAGGTTAGACTATTTTATAACAAAAATTATTTTATTAATATATGCGGAAATTCTTAAACGTGAAAAATTGAAATGAAAAAAAGACTAGATTTCAGTGTGACAGTAATGTGGCTTTTGGGATTTTTATAAATTCGATATAAGTAAATGAAATGTATATGGATATTATTATTTTTGAAAGATTTAACTATTTTAAATATTTTTGTCAGTAATTTCAATTATATCACAAAATTATAAGAAAACTAGTTAAAAATGCAGCGATGTGTGATGCTCTCAATTATGAGGTCTATTAATTGTGTAAGAAATGTGAGCCATTGCTCTTTCAAAGAAGTTGAAAACGTGGCTAGAGTCTTAGGAGGAGGTTTGATAGCAGCTACATTTTGTCCTAGAAAATCCCAAACATACTCAGTTAGGTGATCGAATGATCGAGCTGGCCACAGCTTGCGCTCAATTGTTTCTTGTGTATTATAAGCATCCACGATGCGGCCCCTGTATGGTGTCGCATTATTATGCTGTTACATGAAAGCATCATATTACCACAGTTAAAGACATAGTGGTCTGTGCGTTGATCCAAAGTGATACTATCCCTAACATAGACGCTCTTTGATCCGTATGCATCTCTTTCACATGTTTGATAGATGAAAACGAGTTCCACGTTCTCTCCAAATGAAAATGCGCCTATCGCTTTCGAGGCTAAACCTTAACTCAGTGATTCTCAACCTGTGGGGCGCGACCCCCTAGGGGGGCGCGAGCACACTAATGGGGGGGCGCGATCATATCCAAGAGAAAATGTTATTTAAAAAAATTGATTAAGTGACTGAAAGGAAAGAACACACACACACATACAAAACAAAATACATTTCGACATATTTAATAATTAACTTATTAAATTAAAACAATTTACTAAATTAAAACAAATTTAATAATTATTAGTGACTTCTTTGGGCCTGTCTTTGAGAGCAAAGTGTTTTGAAGGAGGGTTTAATATTAGAAATAGACACTTTCAGTTCTTTTTCTATATTTAGCTGAGCTCTATATTTTGTCTTCAAAGAAGCCACCACAGAAAATCCAGTTTCACAAAGGTAAGATATTGAAAATGGTAGTAGAATGCGAAATGCCCTTGTTTTTAGTGCAGAAAACTCATCATCCACTCCTGCCCAAAATTCAAAGAGTGATTTATTACTAAATTGTCTTTTGGTTTCGCCGCTTGCTGTGAAGTCTATGAAGGTTTCTTCCTCTTCGATTGAGAGTCCTTCGGGAGTATTTTGAAATGGATCCCTCACCCACTTGTAACTTGATATCAATTTGTCTTCAGCAAGAAAGTACTTTTTAAAATTCTTTGCTAGCATTGCTAAATGATTTTCAATGGTTACAAAAACAACTTTTACATGTTGTTCTTCAGCCTTGTAAGTTTTAATACAATCATTCAAATTTGCAAACATTGTTAAGTTTTCTTGCTTTAAATTTCTGCTCCACAATTCCCATTTCCTACAAAAAGCATTAACTTTATCACTCGTATTAATATATATGTGTATTTGCTCCGTGCAGTTGAAGATTCGAGTTATTTAATTTCTCGAATATGTCGACCATGTAGCTCAATTTCAACACAAACAAACTATCGCGAAAATTCTCAGCTTCCGGTCTGTTTTCCTCTTCTAGGAAAATGCCGATTTCTTCTCTTAATTCATAAACACGTTGCAAAAATTTCCCTCGTGATAACCATCTTGCCTCGCAATAAAATAGTGACACTGAATGTACTGTACCCAAATAAACACTGAATGTACTGCACCCATGTCTTTAAAAGTGCGGAAAAGATTCTTGATTTCAGGGGTCTCATTTTTATATAATTTACTACGGTTACAACCGTAGTTAACACAATATTCAAACCAGGACTCATTTCTTTGGAAGCCAAAGCTTCTCTGTGGATCATGCAATGTGTCCAGACGCACTGTGGCGATTTTTGTTTCACAAGTGCTTGAATACTTTGGAATCTTCCTGACATAGAATGAGCACCATCCGTGCATATTCCGATGCAATTTTTCCATTCTATGTTTGCCTCGTTCATAAAATCATTTAAGATAGCAAATAAAGCGAGTGCTGTTGCTTTGAGTTCTATTGGTTTGCAGAAAAGTAATTCTTCTACTACTGACTCACTACAAAATCTAACATAGGCAATGAAATGAGCATCTTTATTACTATCTGTTGCCTCATCGAGTTGTATTGAAAACAATTTGTAACTCAACTTCGACAAAAGCTGACACTCTACATCTTCAGCTATATCTGCAATTCGACGGGCAACATTATCATTTGAAAGAGGTATAGACTGCATTTGTTTTGCAAAATTATCTCCAATCATAATTTCTACAATATCAATCGCGGCTGGCAAAATAAGCTCTTCACCAATGGTGTGAGGCTTTTTACATCTGACTATTTTATGTGAAACTTTGTAAGAGGCAATTAAAGCTTTTTCATTCACAGACAAAGTTTTTTTAAACAATGATTTTTGCTTTTCATATGATTTTAATTTTAATTCGAAGAATTCTCTGGGTTTGTTTACGTACTCATTATGAAGCCCTGTGTATCATTTTGAGCAAATGATACACAGGGGCCTTTCTTCTTCATTTACTTCAGTACTAGTGAACCCAAAATTTAAGTATTCTTGAGAATATTTTCTTGATTTTATTTTCGGAACCACGCTTATCTGTGTACTTGTTGATGCTTGTCTATCGAATGCTCGCTTACGCCTGCTTAAAAATTTATCCATGATTCTGCATAAGTCTGCTGCCGTGAATATTTATTACGGTGAATTGCAATTGCACGAAAATATATATAATATACACATCCAGAATAGATTCAATAGCGATAGAAGGATCAACTCGAATGAGATTGTCTGGAATTGAAATTGGCGTCATAGAACTTTCTCCTTCTCCCTATGAGAAAACATTTGTTTACATCTGCGCACGCTCCTAGCTTAATTTTTTGCTGACCAGACAAATTCCAGACAACTCCAAACTTCTCGCGAAACCGTGAGAATGCCGAGACATAGCGGGACGCAAGAGCAATAAAAAAGCATAGGATTCTTGTTTTTTCAATGCTGAGGATCGGTGTTGCAAAATGTCAATAAATTTTGGTATTCTTGGTAATTTGTAAAGTTTAAAATTAAGGTTGTAGTGTAAGTTTAGCGCCAAAATACTCAAAATACATTATTATTGTATATATTTTTTGTATGCGGTGGGGAGGGGGGGCGCGATGAAAATTATGATTGAAAATTGGCCGTGAATACTAAAAGGTTGAGAAACACTGCCTTAACTCATTCACAAAGAGAACAGCCCTCCATTGATCACGCGTCCAGTGGACTTGTTGATTGCAAATGTTCCCACTTTATAGCGTGGCATGAGCGGGACGCTAATGACTGGTTGTCTCGCATAACGATCACATTCTTGAAGCCTTCGACGGATGGTTGATCTGGATACCATCCTTTCGGAGCTTGCAACAAGGGAGTATCTGAGTTCAAGCCGAAGTTGTGGTTCTGTTCCTTCGTGCGTTTAATGACAAATATCGATCATCGGTACTTGTGGTAGCTCAAGGCTGTCCTTGGTTGAACCTCCTGGATACCGAATCAGTGGTTAAAAAGTGTTGCCAAAATTTATAAATCACATTCAGCCACCTAGTTACTTCTATCTGAATTTGTTCTACCTCTAGTCTCTCAATAGTTCATCAAAATTGTTCGATCAAATCATATCTGGAGGCCATGTTACAATTTTACTAAACCAGATATTTAATCCCAGACACGCAAGGACAACTGTCGGCTTGCTCTGAGACACAATTTTTATGCTCCTCTCCAGTGACGTATTCCGATAGCTGCGCCATTCTTTTGTATAATGTGTGTTATATTGTTCCACTCTTTTTTCTTACCAACATATTCAAATTTCATTGAAATTGGCATATTTTGGGGAGAGTTACCGCTATTTTTCTTTATTTTTCCTTAATTTCCTAAATTTATTAATCTGATTAAATTTGCAATGATTCAATTTCAACTACATTTTCATAAATGTTTATGTTGAAAGAAGTTTTGATTAAATTGCTTTCTTACGGAAACAAATGTTTTTAAATTTTCGTTTTGATCTAAAGCAAGTAAAAATCTCTGTAGTTTTCTGTATTAATATTTTCTCATTTAGAAGGATTTTTACCCTGCTGATTTGAAAAATAACATTAAAGAAGTGTAATTATTTAAAAAGGCCCTTATTGCAAAAGAACGTTTTTATCTTTCAATGTAATTATATATTATTTTAATAAGAAGAATTTTATTCATTGAAAAGCAAAGAAAAACTCGCATTAACTAGCGACGTTTTGTAAAAGAAATGTGACGTTGGAAATCCTGTTAGAATGCCCAATGTTATCGTTAATTTTGTATTTTCCCTTTTTCTGTTATTGTTGTATATAAAATAATTTTTCCTTTTTTAGTTAATCTTTTAGCAATAATTAATAAAAAATTAAATGTTTTTCTTATAAAATAATACTTATTTACAAAAATATTTACACATTTGAGTCTTGTTATTCGGATAAGATTTCTCTTAGTCTAATGAAATCAGTAATAAACTGTCTTAAAATTAAATTTTTAAAAGAATAGATTGTATCAGTATCTATACATGCGTTATAAATACAATCAATGCTTATTTATTTTATTACATGTATTTAAAACTGTTATTTGTTCTTTTTAGGCCACTCGAAAAGTCTCCTGCTGTGGATATTTATTTGTTGCACCTGACTGGGATTTTTCCTTACCTATCAATAGGAATAAGGTGAGTTTTTATAGATTAATTTATCTGTGTGTGTCACAAATTCTGCAACATGATAAAACATACAATTAAAATAATTATTTCAAAACTACTAATTACTTTTAAATTACCCTTGAAATTTGTGTTAGTGCCTTAATCTTAATTCATTTTAGGATTACTAGTGATTTTATTCATTTATTTGCGTGATTAAAAGTGGAGTTTCAATTCAGAGCTCTTTTAAGAGTTTTAAAGCAATTCTTTATTTTACAGTGTTTACGCAAGACATTGCAAGTATATTCCAACTTTGTTCTTCTAAATAAATCTTGTAATTAATGAAACTGGTGTAATGTTATCTTTTTAATAACCCTTAAAAGAATTTTAAACGAAAACAACAGAAAATCCTCAAAGTGAAGAGTTTGTTGAAACTTTTTTTTAATAAATACAATTCATTTTGTATTGAAAGTATTGACCGTTTTCCGGCTACCCTTAAGCAATGCTTCATCGGTTGGAAAGTCCCGCCTTCTGGGCATAGGCTCTCCAAACAGTCATGGCCTCTGTAACAGAACCAGCATTTACAAAAGGATGCGTTTAGTCCGGGTGTGTGAAAGAAAGGACGGCGGAAAATGACCCGAAGACAAGCGCATTATGAGCGCCTCGAATCGAGCTTAAAAGAAAAGGATATCTTTTCTAACGACAAAATAATGACCATTAATTACAGGTGAGTCTATCTTCAAAAAACTCCGTTTTTTGACCTTACGCAGTTTTCAGGGTGCGTCGCATATCTATCCTTGAGGTGGAAGGGTGGCAGTAAGTTGCGGTAATAACAATTTTATACTTTTGTTATCTCTGTTTACTCTTCAACCATCCAATGATACGCATATCCATCTCAACAACCACTCTCTTCACTTTTGCATCCTTTTGTCTTGAAAGTATACCTGCGAGAATATCTGTGTGTTGTTTTAAATTTGAAGTTCGTTTTCCTCAGCTTTCAGTTTCTGACTATTAAATTTAATTTTGGATTTCTTACCCGCATGAATATTGTGTTATCTGATGTATATATTTAATGTGTCAAGAAAATTTTTTCCACAAATTTAATTTATTAACATAAACCAATGTAAGTTCCCCCCCCCCCAAGGTTTGACTTAGAAGTCAACAAATTCTGAAAAAGATTAAGGATTTAAAAATTTAATTGTAATGTTTTTTAAGTAATTCTAATCTTCAAATTTTTTATTAAATTTACTAACGTTTTCGTATAATTTTCATTAATTGTATGTTTAATATTTAATTCGGTATAGAATAAGTTATCGAATGCGGGTATTAAATAAGTCTTAATCTCATCCTTTTAAACCCTATATATCGTAGTATATTCCTGTATATCTGTATAAATTTACATCTTTGCAGTGTATGAAATTCATAAAAATAAATTCAATTATTTCGATCAATTTAATATCAACTTGTGCTTATTTTGGATATAAATGAGCTATTTATTTAGTGTTATATTTTTTCGGGTTTTCCAGTTTTAATAAAAAATAGTGGCAATATATATCCCTTTTTCGATAACCACTCATCAAACTGCGATTACAAACTATTTTTTCTTTGTAATATTGTAGGCATTGTGGTATTCATATTTATCTGACAAATTTGTATGACCTTCACTAAAACAGAATAATCTTTACGGGGGATCTATGCTGGACATTAACAAAATGGACATACTGATATCTGAACTTTTCCTGTTATTTGGCAGGAAATAGCTGTTATAAATGAAATTACATTGCTGGAATTCAACAGTTCCTAATTGTAATTAAAAAAAAAATCAAATTTCATGTTTGTTTCCATTATTTCGCATACAACGTTTTTAAAATGCTCGAAATAGCTAAATTTAGGTTGTATAACAATTCGCTGTGCATATATTTCTCAAGGGAAGTTCTAAAAATGTATGATTAAAAATATTTGGAATAATTTTGATTAATATAAATGTAATACTAATAATCCAAATTTATTATTAAGAAAAGTATAATGTATTGCTAATATATATATATATATATATATATATATATATATATATA
>JAPDSC010060888.1:205382-229463 GCA_026290005.1 Latrodectus geometricus
ATATATATATATATATATATATATATATATATATATATTGTCTAGTTTAAAAGAATGTTCATAAATTTTTACTACCTTCACAAAGTGAAAACTATTTCAAAAATTTGCTGAATTAATAGTCTTAGAACTTATTATTTTAGAAGCTGTTATAAATATTCCATTTGAAAGAAGATTTTAAAACAAGTTGTGTAAAATTCAAAATTTAGAAAAGTTTATCTTTGCCGTTGGACTATAAATGACTCTTATTCTGTTGGATTTCCAATAAGTGTTGTTGAATGATTATACATGTTATGTTAGTATGTTTCGATATACTTATATTTATCTCTGTTAGAAGTGTAATTAACAATTATCGCTTTAGTTGTGAATTACTTTTTTATTTTTTTAAATCTTTGTAGTTAATTTTAAATCTCTTATTATAATATCTCTTATGATCTCAAATATTCTGACCATATTTCTTGACAATAACTCAACTATTCACAAACAGTTCATTTTTAAAATAATAGAAATACTATGAACATAATTTTTAACGTCAATTTAGTTGGTTTATTTCAAGCTGATTCGATTCTTCGTACGATCAACAAATTGTGTAGCTTAAAATACACAAAATGTTTGCTTCAAAATGTGTGTTTCATCTCGTAAATCTCTCTCTTTGGGTGGTATTTTAGATAGCATTTCTTTCCTCTACTCCTCAAAGATTATGGATTTATCTGTAGAACAAATGTACTCTTTTCAACCAAAACAGCCCCGATAATCTTGTTTGGTTTTTGGCATTGATTTTTGATTGATTTGCTGTTTTTTGTGGCTTCTTTCTTTCCTCTTTAGTGAAGGATAGATTTTACTGACACTTCAAGATGTCAGTTTTGATTGCGAATTCATGAGAAACTTTAAAATGGAAGAGAAGATATGTTGTTTCATTGACAGAGTTTATATTCCTTTTTCATTCAAGTATACGTTGAAAGGTTATTTAACTTCAAATAGAAATTTTTAGTATGGATAAAAAAGTGCTTAAATTATCAAGTGAATTTTTTTCTTTTAAATTTTATTAGTTTATCTTTTCAGAATTTCAACATTGCATTATTCTTCTTTCATATCAAAAATTATCATATTTCATAGAAATTCAAAGTGAAATCTTTAAAAGTATTTAAACATAAATACATGTATAATTATAAAATACCATTATAATTGTATGTATAGTATTTCTGGCTATACATGAAATAATAATGACTTGGAGTTCTTACTTCCTTAAGTCTGCTTAAGTCTTCCTTAAGGATGCCACTTACACTTAAGTGGCAACCCATCACAAAATGTTCTTAAAATCAGCTGTATAGTTAAGAGAGATTCGTTTCTGGTTTTTAAGTATGTACGATATTAAGAATATTTAAAAAATTTTAATTTCATGGTCATTTCATACTTATTTTTCTTTTTTGAACCGCAGATACATATTTCACAAAAATTTAAAGTTTTCTTTGAACTAGAAATCCTTAAAATAAAAACTTAATTTAATTCATAAATATTAATAAAAACAAAAGATGGGCAGCTAATATAAATGAACAGATATGTTAAATTTAATATATGCAAAATGCAATCAATAGTTTTGTAACCAGGCTAACGAGACATGTTGCAAAAATTTTAAAATTTATAGTTTTCAGCTACTGTGGCTAATGTCTGTATTTTTGTGTATAATTATTTTTTACTATTTATACCTAGGAATTGCTCGGTATGCTATAGACAATATTTTGGAATACAATGTTAAAGCTACAATGGGGGCGGAAATATTTAAATTAACATATGTATTCATGTTTACTTCAGAAATTTCAATTTAGAACAAAAGTCACTTCATCAGCTTAATTGATATTCTCATATCTAACTTAATAAATTCATATTTTAGCATTTAATAGGGTATTTCGTTATGTTTGCAATGAAAAGCGAATTTATCGTTTTGTAAGAAATTAAAGTCACAAACTGCGTTTGCAACTATATAAACGATTCGCGAAAGAAGCGAAAGTAATTTTTTAAAATAAAGTAGAGTATTTTTTTAAATAATTTCTCCAGTATTTATAGACATATCATTAATAAATTTTCCCCTATATTTTAAAATGTTTTTGCTTCAGCAAATGGAAGTAATTACATAAATGAGCTTAAGAAGTGATTATTTTTTAACTAATTGCATAGCAATCACCCACAATGCTTCTGATTTATTTAGAAAACAAAAGAATTGTTAATTTTAAATTTTTATGAATAAATTTCAAATTTTATAGTGATGAAATCTAAATTTGCTTAACTTTTTTGTTTTCCCCACTATATTTGCTGATCTGGTTGCCGAGTGGTTAGCGGCTCTTGCTCTTGGTTCAACAGTTCGTGGGTTCAAATCCTACCTTGAGCAGGGATGTTTGTAGTGGTTCGGAAGCCACTTTAAACTTTAAGTCCCTGTTTAATAATCCCTCGTGTGCAAAAACCGACTTTTGAGTGGCAAAACCTAACCCACAATATGTGGTGTTGAGAAATAGTTAAATGAAATCGTCAAAAATCCGGCAATGTTTTTATATTTATTTTTAATTTTCTTTACATCAATCATAAAAATGTGCAATAATTATAATTCATAAAGTATTTATCTCGTTATTGCTACATTTTTAGTTTTCTTGGGAAAAATTAAGTATGTTAATGTGAAATATATAAAATATTTTTGCATTCTATATTTAATAAAAAATACATAATTTTCATACTTTAATAATCAGTAATATAATATTTATAATTATTGATTTTGAAAGATTCTTTTTAAAAAAATCACATCTAAATTTATAAACAGTTAATGAATATAATATTTGAAAAAATTACTTTTGCTGAATCTTTAACAGTATGGGTTTGTTATCTGTTAAAGATTGAGCAAAAGTATCTTGAACAGTTTTGCTTAATAAAAGTTTTAGGAAAATAATTTTGTTTATTATATATATATATATATATATATATATATATATATATATATATATATACTTGATGTGTGTGTGTGTGTGTTTTGCAGTAAAGTTAATGAGCTTTATTTGATATTTATTAAGGTTTGATATCAGTAGTTTAGTTTTAAGTACCTTAAAATTTTTTGTATTACTATTTTGCTGTTTGGAAGTGTTGAAATACTATTTATATTTTGATTTAAATTGTGTAAATTTCATTTGAATTAATTTTACATATTTTTTATGCACATTTTTACTATTGTAAAGCAATCTTTTTAATGAAAGTATTTGAAAAATCATTTTGGATATTTTGTACTTTATTTTTTTGATATTAATGTTTAAAAGTATTTGTATATGTAATCTATAATATTATTGAATCTTAAGTTTATAAAAACAAATTTGCAAGTAAAAAGCAATGAATTAAGCAAGTTTATTTTTCTTAATACTAAATATGTAAGTTATAAATTTTTTATTAGCCATTGGAATAAAATTATTTCTAAATTTACATTATAAATTTAATTTTAATTTTTAATTAATAAGAAAATGTTTAATTTTAGCTCTATTAAAGAGCTATTTAATAACTTGTATAAAATTTTATATTCTATAATGAATGTGAGATAATATTAATTAGTAGATGTATCACAATTTAATGAAATGCATTGTAATCCATGCGATCTCTTTGTGAATATTAATAATTAAATAAATGCATTTAATATTTTTCAGCGGTGGCAAAGGCGGTGGTTTGTTTTATATGATGATGGGGAATTGGCATATTCTGTTGACGAACATGTAAGATATTTTTTGTATCATTTTAAATAATTTCATTTTTAATAATTTAGATATATCAATTTTGTGCTTAATATTGAAATAAAATGCTCCTTAACTTTGAAATTACTTAAGGAAATTTATTAAAATAATAAATCTTTGATATATCATTCATGATTTTATAATTTTATAAAGATTTTGTTTCACTGTTCTTTTGTTCTTACAAACTAAATGTTTTTTTACGAATATATTCATTTGAATTATTTGTAAATCTTAATCTTTAATAATTATGAAAATCAACTAATTACGAAAATAAGATAAATAATTTGTTTGATAATACAGTACTGTAAAGTTAAAAGATTTATATTTATTTAATTGAAAAATACAAATTTATGAGTTAATTAATGTGAATTTTGCCATATAATTAAACTCCTTAATAAGAACTGGAATGTTAAATGTAATTTTTGCCATATAGTTGTGAGCAAGTGGTTTTTTTATATCAAAATACAATTTTTCAAAGAATTCATATTATATATATGCTTAATTGGAGAGTTATTTTTTGCTTTATATGTTAATTAAATGTATGTTTTAATTAATAAAAAAATTAATAAATGACACAAGTAGGGAATTTTTAAATTATCAAGCTTTCTGAAAGTAAAATAAACAAAAACTATGTGCAAAAAGAAACAATTGAAAATTTAATAATAGAAAATTTAGAATATTTCATAGTAGGCATTTAATTTGCATTCCTTAAGTGGCTCAAAATACTTTATATTTGTTTAATTAGTGGATGCAGATGTTTTCATTTTACAAGGAAATTTAAAAGTATGGATCAGATGTGAAGAAAAAAAATTAAATTTGGTAAAGTTTGTGTGCTCTAGTAAATATACTACTTATCAGTCTACATTTGACCATATCCTCGACTGCCTTAACCTAACTAGAAATAATCTCTCTGAGGAGCCGCTCTACCTACTTGATATGCTCAGAGTTGCTGGAATCATGGATTCGGTTTCACTTTAATGACAAATGGAAACTGACTGCAACAATAAAATGAAACTTTGAGATTTAAAGCAAAAAATTCATATTTCTATGAAAATTTAATTAATGTTAATTTAAAACATATTACTTTTAAACTTGAGTTTCTAAACAATGTGGGAAAGAACATTGATAGTTATTTTAAGAGTAAATTAAGAAGTACAAGAAAATTTTTAATTTTATCTTTTATTAGTATTATTTAAACTAATATTTATCAATATTATTACTCCTTTTTTTTATACATAAATGTATAAAAAAAGTTCTTTTTTCATCATAAAACAATATATATTTGATATTAAAATTACTGTGTATTTGATATTAAAATTACTGTTTATCTAAAACAATATTTTATATTGTGAACAATTTTGTGATTATATATATATATATATATATATATATTTACTGTATTTTTATTATTATTTTATTTATTTCTTTTTTTAGCCGGAGACCGTACCTCAAGCAGTCATTGATATGAACTGTGTTTTAGAAGTAACTGATGCAGAAAATGTTACTGGTAATCCTTTTGCTTTAGCTGTAACCTGCCCTGAAAAAGTACACTTTATAAAGGGCATGAATAAAGAAGAATCTAAAAAGTAAGCAACCTCACTGAAAAATTATTTTGTGTTAAACACAGAAGTGCGCAATCTCTTTCTCTCTCCTTTGATCACAAAAATTTTATTCATAAATTTCTACAATTTTTTATACTTATTACTTTTATTTTATTTATTAATTTTTTTACTTTATTGAGAAAATTTTATTTGTTTTATTTTGATTCATACTAGTATTTTACAACCTTAATATATTGTTTTGTATTTTTTTTTAATTATACCATGTAATAGCTCAGTTTTTGCTGTTCAGTTATCAAAATTTAAAAAAAATGATATTTCAAATATTAAACAGTAATTAAATTGTTATTTGGAACATAATCTGTAATCTCACATTTTATATATAATTAAATTATTAATCTTTGTTGTATCATAAAAAAAATGTATCTATTAGTTGAGTCTAAGATTTAATTATCCAAAATTCTTGCTTTTCATTAATTATGTATTTGTTTATAAATATTTTTAATTAATGCTGTAAACATTTAGGGCTTGATCCGAATGTAGTTAGGATATTTGGATCAAGTCTGGTTTAAATTAGTTTAGTATAATAATTAAATAGTTTTTTGATTTCTATAATGATATTTTTGTATATACATACATTATTGAAATAAAAGTATGCATGTGTGTGTGTGTGTGTGATGTAAATTAACTAAATTTAGCCAGCAAATGAGAATAGAGTATTTTAAATTTAAAAGATATAAAATTTGCATTATATAACTAGAAAACTAATTTTTGACTTGTATAAATATTGTTTTCTATAATAAAAATTGTTGTCTAATGATGTGTAAGTTATGTAAAACAGACTACACCAGCGGTTGCCAAACTTTTTACCTCACAGGATATATTCCTCAAAATTAGAAAACATCTGCGGTTCCTCTTCAACCAACTGCTTTTGCCACAGTAATACTTTCCTTTTAAACATATCCATTACACACATTTTACTTTGTAGTGGGAAAACATCCTTAAGTTGTCCTTGCAAGTATATATTTAGTTCATTTAACAGAGAAAAATTATCAATCACAAGTATGCAAGCTTTATTTGCCATTCATTGTTGGACAAGAATGTTTAAAATTTTTCTGGGCACCAATGAAATTTTCTCGGGGTTCACTGTGTATTTGTTATCAAATATATCTTAATAATTATATATTTGTATTAAATATTGGCTATTGTATATTTGTATTTGTGACTACATTAATTATTGTACATTAGAATACATCATTATTGTGCAAGAAATAAGAACATTAAAATATTAACTTTGAAATCAAACATTTTTATTTTGTAGGAGTAAATTCTTTTGAGCATCATACACTTTTCTAAGTTTGATTTTAACTAGGGGTTATAAAACATTTTACTTTTATCATTCAATTTTGAATATATCGATAGAATTTTTTACCTCCCATCATTATGGCAATAGCTTACTTTAACATAATGACATTGTACTGTAGTGTATTAACTACTTAAAGTATTGTTTGTTTGAAATTGCATTCATTTTGTCTAGTATAATAGTACACTTGACTTCAATTAATTTTTTTTTCCTGTTTTTATTGAAGACAATTTTCTAATATTTAAGTTTGCATCTTAATTATAATTAATATTTCTGTTGGTCACTAAGTTTTCTTGATAGTAAACATTTTTATACTTTATAAACTTATTTAAATTGTTAAGTAAAATACTCTTATTGTTACTAATACTCATATGATTTTTAAAATTCAATTTTGTGAATTTATTTTAATTCACTTTTCTTCATATCATATTATGCTTAATTTTAATAAACTAACCCAATCATTTCTGATTTTTTAAGTAATAATATTAACCATGCTTCTTAAAAGGTATTTAAAAATGAAAAATAACTTAATTTTTAAGAAGTCTTTTAATTATATATTTAATGAATATTTTATTTTTATACCAAATGTAAAATAAATAAAAATATAATTTATAATATGATTATATTGTTCTTAGATGGTTTGAAGTTTTATCCAAGTTTCCAAGAACCACAGTTTGTGGAAAATATAAAAGGAATTCTACATTTCCATGTTTGAAACAAGCATCTCTTAGCAAAATTGATTCAGTAAGTTTTTTAATTTGTGTTCACTTATTAATGCAATATAACTTTTTCACAATTTGTATTTTATTAGTTGTTTAAGTCTTTTATATTACAAAATATGTCAAATATGTATTTGTTGTTGTTTTTATTTGTAGACACTATTATATATTTTAATAATAGGACAGTTTTCCATTTTGTAGTTTTATTGAATTATTTTTGTGAAAATTGTTGTTTTTAATGGGGAAATTCTTTTTTATGGCACTGTTTATTTTAAATAAGTAAATTGTAATTCTTATTAATTAGCAAACCATAAATATACTGTACCAGAAATAAGAACAAAACAATTCTGTATGTAATACATGACTTTAAATCTTTGAATTTTTAATTGGAGTTACTTACTGTGTAAAAGCAATTAAAGTAATGTGTGAAAGTAATATATTTTTAATAAAATATAAATTTGAAAATAATTCCAATGTTTTTTATGTGTTTGCATTTGTTAAAGTCTAAATAATAAATTATTATTTAAAATTCTGGATACAAAATTATGAGAAAATATATACTTAATATTGGAAAACATTGTGAGAAAAAACTTTACTGGTTTTTATTTTGTAGGTAAGTAAAATGAAGTGTTTTTATAAATAAAATTAAATGTAATTTAATATTGAAAACTATTTTATTTAAGATAATGCTGTTATAAAGAAATATCAATTATATCTTGTACTATGATATACAAATAAAATATTTTTGTTGGAAACATTTCCAGTGCTAATGTAAGTTTTTTTTTATTAGTGGAAAGAAAAACAATTTTAACTAAGTTTTTCCAGAAAGATTGATTTAATAAAAATGTTGATTACAAAAAATAAAATAGATTTTTATTTTTTATATAAACAATACAATTTCTTCGATTTCTAAAACTGCATTAAAAATTTCTTTGTGAAGTACAGCATTCTTTGTTTTACAAATTCTTTTTAAATAGGGCAACTTTTGATGATCTATAAATTTTTGTGTTTATATGCTTTTATTTTTATTGCGTTGTTCATTAATTATTTACACACAATTTAGTATTTTTACTATTTAATAAGATTGTCTTATACTTTTCCACCAGATTCAACTATTTTCCTTCTTTATTGAAATTGGCAGTAAAATCATTTTTTTGTTACTGTTTTTTCATTTGCTTGTGCTTATATATATTAAGAAAAGATTATTTATTTAATTCTTTATATTTAAAGTTAATTCAAAGACTTCTTTTTGTATAAATATTTTTTCTATTTTGGGATTTTTTATATAAAAGTATATAAAAATCCCAAAATAGGAAAAGTATTTATTTATTAATAAGAAAATACTTCAAAAGTAAAGTATTTTGTTAAATTTTTTATCGATATATTTTATTAAATTTTTTTGACTTTTATTGTAATTTAGTTTCAGTTAAAAATTATTACTCACTATGTTTTAATATTTTACTTTTTGGGCAGTTGTAACTTTTCCAAGAATAAAATAATGCTAATTCTCTGTGAAAATTATTTATTAAAAATTTTCTAAAGCAGAACAAAACAAAAGAACTTACAAAATTTGCCTAAGAACAAAATATAAGAATAAATTGGTAAACACTATTCTTGAATCTCACTTCATACCAGCTTTGTTTTCTGTTTCTTGCCATCTAATAACAACAATAGAGCAGCTTGTCCTTTTTGGACCTTGCAACACAAAACCCAACCAAATAATAACAACTACATACTTGTTGTTATTCTGGGTCTGATTAAATAAGTTTGTTATACCCCGATTCTCTGAACTTGACATCATGGGAAGAAGTCGGAAACCTCTCTTGTCTACTTTCTTAAAGTGGAATAGATAAGCTTAATTTTGCGAGTAATTAGTAGTAATCCCTAGCTGTAGGTGGATTCCTTGAAATTAATTCAATTTTAGAGGAAATTCCACATTTTATTGGTTTTTTCCTTCAAAGAAGCCATTGGAATTACAAAATCTGAAGTCTAGAATTTATTCTGCTCTTGACATTTCTTATCAGCATATTACTTCTGTTTATTATGATGTTACTTGATACTTTCTCATGCCTGTTATACAGTTCTCATGAAATGTTTGAGGTAGAGATGATCTGAATTTTGAAACTTGTTCTTTGTAGTGTTCTCTCCTCCTTACTTTGAAGTCATTCGGGATGTAGTTTATATATAATTTATTTAAATAGTTATTTGTTATTTACTTAATCATAAACGTATTATATTTATTTTATTATTTAAAAGGAATTCTTTAATTCTAATCTTCATTAAATATCAAGCTACAATAATAATACTTTCAATTTTAAAATTTATCTTATAAGAGTACTATACCCTTGAAAACTAAATTTATGTTACCTTAAAATCATAATATCTTATGACAAGTTTGTGTAATAAGTTAAATATTAAGAAATAACACTTTGCTTTTGAAATTCTCACAAAATTTCCGTTGCAATCACTCTTTTATTGTACTTTTCATTTTTTGAAATTTATTTAAAATTATTTTTATTCATTTTAAGAAGGCTATTTAAAAATGGTCATTTAATTAAGAAAAATAGATTTATATTTTTATATAAAAATTTATGTGTAAATAATATATTAAAATATTTTATTGTGTACTTAAAAGTAGTGATATATATTTTTAAATAATAAAATATTTTACAATCTATAGGAAGATAAACTAATACTCTAAGAGGAATTCATGGGAAATAAAATATCAACAAAATATTTGACATCAAAATTTAAGGAAATAACGAAAACAGAAGTCAGTCTCTCAATCTTACATAGAATTTAAAGAAATAAATTCATATCTACACAGTGAATTTATTAAAAGTGTTTTATCATTAAGATATGCATTAGTTTGCTATTTAACATTTTGTTTGATTTAAATTTCTGTTCCTGTGAACATTAATATTCACACCAAATATGTCAGAATATTAATTAAGAAAAATTAAAATGAAATTTTTGCTGTGGAAATCCCTTGTGCTTTAATTCACAAAGTTATAACCATTTTATTGTATTAAATGCATGTAATTTGTGTACAAAAATTGCAATATATGTATATATTTTTTATGTATAAATTAAATGTATGTATTATACTATAATTTACATTTTTATTTCAGAATGTAAGCAATATTGCTAATAGAAGAGACACTGTTGATGCAAGTAATAATTATTCAAAACACAATGGTTACATAAGTAATTTAAACAGGAATAACCTTAAACAAAACTCTGGTGTTGTTTTTGATCCAGAAGATGATGTTTATCCTACCAAAGACACTAATTCAACTCCGGCTGTTAATCTTCAAGAAAAATTGCGTCTTACAGAAGGTATTTAAAATATTTGCTTGCTGTTATAATAGTAAATGCATTGTAAAAAATGCAATTAGAAAGAAACCTTTGTATATCATTTATGAAAGAAATATTTATATTCTATTACTATTTTTTTTTCAATAACTAATTTCACTTATATATAAATATTCTATTTATAAAAGAAGTTTTTCTTTTTATGAATATTTTAGTTTACATATAAATGTAGAATGATTCATCTATAAAATTTCAATTTTAAGAATAATTAAAATCATCAAATGCAAACTTTATTTAAAAAAAGATGTATATAAAGTACAAGTACTTGAAAGTTTTAAATAAAAAGTAATAATTTTAAGCGTTTTATGTGTTAACAAATTGTTATTACTTTATTTTTTTAGAAAAGAAAAAAAATGAAGCTTCAATTATACAAGAAGAACTTAACTGCATAAGGTATTCAGAAACTAATTAATTTTAAATGTATTGTACTAGATTTGCAATTATTATATGCATTTTCATAAAAAATTTCTATTTTAAATTAATTTTATTATTATTTCTTTTCTTACAAATTAGATTGAAAATATCTAGAAAATTAAATTTTCTACCATTATTTTTATTTAGCTATACATTTATTTCATGAAATTTAGATTTTACAATTTTCATATTACTAAAAGTACAAGTGTTTAGCATTGTCTCCTTAGCAGAAAATAATTCCTTTTATATAATTTTTCACATTTTTTTAATAAAAGTTATTAAAGAAAATATTACATTAATATGAAAATTGCAGAATACACATTATATAACTTTAATATCAAACAGATAAATAATTACAAAAATTATTTTCACTAATTTTTCAAAATTTAAATTTTTTTATAGATTTTTTATATTATATTTTTTTGGTGTGAACTTAAACATTTATAATTTGACTATTTTTTATAAAATATATCTTAAGAATTAAGTGTATTACTTGCTGAATAGTTATAAATGTGAAAAGATAGAAAATACAGTAAAACCAAAATTACTTTTAATCAGTTATTTATATGAATATGCTTTATAAATATTCATTATAAAAATTTAATTTTTATTCAAGTTTACTTTAATAGGTAATATTACTTATATTTATGAACAGTAAAGTTAGGCTCAATGCACACAATTAACTTATGCGAGTTTAAAGACACCATTGATATTATCTTTTTCTTATGTTTTAATTATACATTTGATTCAATTAAAATAAAATAAGCTAATCAAGAAATATTATAGATGCTCTAGAATCCTCCACTGGTGCATTACAGCTATTGATGATCTGCAGATTATCACTAATAACCATTACATTAAGTCTAGTGATATTTTTAAATCAGTATTCTATGTTATTTTATATATCTGTATTACATTAGATATATAAAAATTACTGAATGTTAAAGTATTAATAAACAATATTTAAAATATATCAAGTTTAATTAAATTAATTTATGAAAAATATCTAGAGAAATATACAGTTTATTAAATTGACTTATAATTTAAGATACCTATTGGTCATAAATTTAATTATCTTTTCTATAAAGGTAAATTTGAATTATTAAAATTAAGTTATTGAAATTTAAGAGATAATTAAAAAGAATATATAAAGGCTAGTTTTTATATATAAATAATGAAATAAGAGAAGTTTTTTAAATCAGAGCCTTGTCAATACTTTGCCAAGCAAATCTTGAATAATCTTTCCCGATTTCAATTAATAGAAAATACTGTTGTTCTCTTTAAAATTAATTAGCACTTTAAATAGTTAATTAGCTCACACCCGGTTGGTTAAAAGTAAAATTCAATTTGTTAAATTGGAATGTTAGCTTCACTGCATTGATTACAGTGTCATTACCAATATTTGTTTTTGACTTACCATGCTTAACAAATTTTTTATGTTCTTATATGTTATGATATCATGATGTTTCCATTTAATTATTTTAATAATTACAGAAATTTACCTAAAGACAAAATAAGCAATGAAGCAGAAAATGTTAAAAAAGTGTTAAAATCAGAAATGAGGGAAGTCAGAAAGCTGCATAGCCATTCAGATGTAACAAAAATGATTCCATCCCTTGTTGATGAAAAGTTAAATGGGAAACCTGACTGGAAGAAAATATCATTGGACCTTGAATGCATGGGAAAAACATTTCACAACCCTGTTTATCTTTTAATGTCTGATGTTCCATCTGGGAAGAAAATAGATTCTTACGAAAATTTCCTTGGAAGAGAGAGACCGAAAGGTTTACGTCGACAATCTAGTTTTGGAAAAAAAAGTAATATTTTTACTAAGTTTTCGAACATTTTATGTATAATGTTAATTATTTATTTTAAATTAGGCTTTTTATTGCTAATGTAACAAAATTCCTGTATAATAAAAACATCAAGCACTATTAGTTTTAGAAGAAAATGTGATTGGAAAAACTTCCAAAAATGCTGAACATTTTCTGTCTTGTAAAGAAAATTTATAAGTATATTGTATGCATCGCACGCATATTGATATGATATTAAAAAGACTATATTTAAATAAATTTCAACAAAAATGATTTTCCTCTATTAGTTTTAAACAGGTAGTTAATAGGAATTAGATTAAATAATATGCAATTTATGTAATATTCTTAAATATTTGCCTTTAGATTTTGGAATAATAAAAAATATAAAAGTACTTAAAATTGTTTCTCAAGCTTTATGCATGATTGGAATTTTATTTCTACTTTAAATTTTAAAATGAGACAAGATTAAAACAAATGTATCATTTTTTTCTATTGATTTTTATATTTGGAATAATATTTAATATAAATTATACCAAAATTATTTTTTTTATTCTGGATAGTTTTCATTATCACATTTTTCTTATTTATATCTTTGAAAGTTTGATTAGTTTTTCTCCAATTTTATCAATAATTTGATAAAATCATAGCATGATTGATTGAGTTAAATTTATAAATATTGCATTATATGCATGGTTTCATCATTATGTATATGATGATTTTCAAGATTTTGGTTTCTTCTAAGTTTGTATTGCAGTAAATGGAAAAAATCTTTTAAGCAAAGAATCATCACTTAAAATAATTTCCTTTTGTTAATAACATAGTTAATTTTTTGTCAATTACATTTTTTAAATAGTATTTAAATAATATTTATTATTATTTTTATTTCATTTTATCTTTTGTGAACTTAGTAAGCAATTTATATCATTTTTACGTATAACGACATTACTGACATTGCTTGAAATGCCTTTATTCTGAATATTTTGTTATTTCCTAAAAAATACTGTAAAATGATTTATCACATTAAAATTGTCTTATAAATAACATAATTTATTTGCCTTTTATAATGATTTATAAAACCATTTACTCAACTGTATTTAATGGTAAATAATATTTACTTATTATTCATACATCACTAATTTACTCAATTGCTGCTTTAGAAGGTCACCTTGAAATATTTTTGGAAATCCAATGTGTTTATCAAATTTTGTAAAAGCTAAAATATTTGTTTTTTGCCAGAATATAATGATTTCCAATAAAATTTATTATGCTTTGTTTTGTAATTTTTAGTATTTATATAATGGGATTATTATATTAATAAATAAAAATATTGAATATAAAAAATTAAGATAATTATAATAAGCTTTATTTCGAATCATTCAATATTAGCAGTTTGTGAAATATGTATTTATTGTTTTATGATAAACTTCAGGTGATCTTCAAAAACAACTCCCATCATGGTCTGAAGATCAAGATATCAAATGTCGATCTATACACAAGTCAGCTTCAGTGCCAAATGCTGCAGTTCTAAGAGAAGATAAAATTCTTACAAATGGCTTATGTCATAAATCAACTGATAAATATTCTTCTGACTCTCTTGAGAGAAAATCAAGTATTAATCAGGTAATAAGAAAAATTAAAATGTCAGTTAAATAATAAGAAAAATTAAAATGTCAATTTGTTTTAATTTTTTTTCCTGTTAATTAGTAAATTATTTTAACTGTTCTTTATTAATTTTCAAAATGCAAACTGAATTTCCTTTAAAGTTATGAAGTGTAATTTATTTATTTCTTACATAAATTTGTAAGTTATTTTATTTATATAATATTATTCTTATAAATTTACTCCTCTTTACAAATGCTTTGTTTAGCTTTTATTTGAAAACAGTTCTTCAAATTTTTTGTAGATCTGGCACATATGTCTTTGTTAAAAGCAAATCAAATGTCAAATATTTATAAGATTTTATTTCAAACTTGAATGGGATAGTTTTATTCAAGTTTTTATTTATTAAACTTTAAAGGGATTCTTTGATGTAGTAAAATATGCTAACCATTATACCAGTATATATTGATTACCAAGAATTAATTATGAAAAGTGATTTATTAATATTGGAGTAATTTTACAACATATTTTTAAAGATAAGAGGTGTGCCTGATGGTTGTAATCCAGACTCGATATCTTCTTGCTGTGCATCATCTGCAGAATTCAATAATGATCAAAATATTGAGGTAATTTATCTTTTATGCATTAGGTACTGTACTTTAAAATAAATTGCTTAGAATTATAAAATGATTTAGCTACATTATAATTAATAATAATTAAAAGTGAAATTTTTATTCTAAAGTATTGCATTCTTATAATTTGTGTTTATATTTGTTCAATAGACCCTCACTTTTATAAGTCTCAATTTTACAAATCTTCAAGTTTTTGTGAGCTAGTGGCTAGTCCCAAACCTGACACCAAGATACCATGATAATTTCAATTCTAGTTCAGGAATAAAAATTTTTAAAGTTTTTTTTGCAAATTTTTGCTTCTGTCTTAGAGCTAGGCTCAGAGAAGCATGCTGGTACAACAACTTTTGTTACTTAGCTCCATTGAGGGTTTTGTCATGGTTTAAGAAAGAAACGTATTTACTAGTTAAAGTAAAAAGACAAATTCTAAAATTCAAAAACCAATTCCCTCCACCCTTAAACTGAAATCGATGCTGAATAAGAGAATGTTTCATACTTGTTAAGACACAAAGACCAATACATTTTGAGTTATTGAAACCAAACCTAAATTTAAATTCAAGACTGTACCATCAACAATTGATTTATTTAAAAACTGAACTCCAAGAAAAGAGCATGGCAATGTTTGATAAAAAGAAAATCCTATTACTTCATGATGATGATGCACATCCCTCAGTATAGTGGTGCTTTATCAAATCTGTATATTTGCTCACCCTAAAAAAAGTCTTAAACCAGCTGTGGGTTATTATAAATATTATGGCTGCATAAGCCCAAACAATAATATATAGTCAGGAAAAGTTTGTTCAATAGAAGCACTTGCAGTAGACCTTTATGTTTAGAACTATCAGAGAAAGTGATCCCTATAGCAGCAAGCAAAAGTCAAAGAACTTTCTAGCTGACAACTGACTTGTGCTTTTTAGAATACACGTCAAAAGCTATTGGACTTAGGCTGGAAAATTCTGTTGCATTCATCATGCTCCCCAGATCTAGTATCCTCTTAATATTACTTTTTTTGAGAGACATAAAATTCAAACACACAGATGTCAAACTAGCATTGATTTAATCTTTTAATTCCAAGGATATAGAATATTTAAAAAAAAAGGGGGGGTGCAAAAATTGCCATCATCCTGGCAAGATATTAATAATGATGAATACATTATTTAATAAAGTTAATTCTAAAAATGGAAAAAAAAAAGTATTCTAAGAAAAGAGATACATATATATAATGCAAATCCATGTTTGTCTTATTTGGTTTTGGTCTATACTAAGTTTAGGATAAAAAATATCAAAAATACCTTAATTTACATAATTTTTTATGCATCTTTCTTAAAAATAAAACTGGGGAAGAGTTTATTTGCATTTAGTTCTATGTAAGTAAATATTTTGTTATACTATATGTGTACTTGTTATGAAAAAAAAAAATGCCTATTTATACCATTTTTAAATTCTTTTCAGAATACATTCTTAAAAAAAGGTTGGCTTGTGAAACAAGATGAGTGTAAATGGAATAAATACTGGTTTGTTCTTCGTAATTCAGCTCTTACTTATTTTAGTGACCCTATAGCTGAAGATGCTGGTATTTTGGATGGCTTCATAGATCTCAGGAAAGCAAAAAGTGTTTCAGAAGCTGAGAGTAGTAGTGGCTATACATTTTGCATTCATGTATGTTCAGTTATTTTAGGTTGTTGTATTAAACACTTTGTAACCTTTATTTATAACAAAATATATTAGAAAAGTTTTAAAAGGTTTAATGTGAACAAAACTTTAAAAGCAATGACATAACACAATGGATTTTAAAAAATGTTACAAATAGCATTTGAAAAATAATTTATTTAGAAGAAATATTTCTTCTCATATGAGAAGGCACTAGTTGTTTTGCAGCAGTTTTTATACATAATGTTAATTAGAAAACATGTCAGTAATTGAATTGATAAAATGTTTGGAAAATGACCTCTCTTGCATATACAAGCTGCAATTTATTTTTTTATAAGTAAAGAATGTGTTCATATTAGAAATTAAAATCAAATCATTTGAATCATTCATGTTGAGTAATAGTATAATCTCTGCAATATAGAACTAAAATCTCATGTTACTCACTTAAGGATTTCCCCAAAAGTCTGGTGAAAAATCTAAAATCAACCTCATACATTCCATATAAAGTACTTAGCAATCTGTTTCCCTTTTTTTCTTTAAATTGATTCAAGATTTTCTTCAATCAATTTAAAGAAGAACAGAGAACTGACTTTTTAATATAGATGAGATTTCTGCAAAGTTAGATTAAATAAATTGATCCTGCATGCTAAAAAGATACCATAAATTTAGTCATTATGTATAAAAAAAAAAAAAATGATTTGCAAGCACTCCTCTGAATTACCTTTTGTACATTTGTATGCATTGAAAATGTGATTAACAGTGCTAAAAAATAAAAATTTTCACTCAAAATATAGAGAATCTCTATTTTTTACTTAAAATATTTTATTTTTGTGTTTTGTTCTATATGAATGTTTCCTTTTCACTTTAAAATGATCTTAAAATGAATGTTAGTGCTTTTCTCACTGTTAATTCATTTCAAATCACAATTGTCTATTAAGAAATATTTTTAATGTTATAAAAACATGATGGAAAACAATAAAATATATATTAATTTGTAATTTTTATGCATTTTTGTAATGTTACTTTATTAGTATGTTTGATTAAATAAAAATTACAAAATTTTGTTATTCTATTAGAGAAATATTAAATAAAATTATTAAAATAATTATTTCAAAATGATTAAGTCAATGTTTATGTGCAAGATTGATTGCCCAAGTAAAATTATTTTTAATAAAAATATTACAACCTGTGAAATCGGTTTTTAGTTCTTTAATTTATAAAAAACAAGTTTTTTGCTCTCATAGTTAAACTCTAAAAGTATATTTTTAAGAACTTTTCAAAATAAAGAAGATAAGTCTTTAGTTTCATATGTATTTCCTATAAATATTTATATGCTAAAAAAAAAATTAAAAATACTTTTATTGTTGAATATTTTTACTAATTTAAATGTTAATTAAAAGTAGATTAGTATTTAGAATAATTGCAAAATATATGACATATCTATTAATTATATGTTTTCTTTTTATTAGATGAAAGATTTTTCTCAATTATACTTATCTGCTGTTACTGCAAAAATTCGAAATAATTGGATTCAAGCTATAATCCAGGCAGCCAATTTAAAAGTTTTAAATGAAGAAACGTTTTCTAAAAAGAAACATGATATAATTTCAAAATCAGACACTATCCAATCCAAAATATCTCATTGTGTCGATAGTTGTACTTCTAGCATAGAATCAGAGAAAGGTTCAAGTTCATCTAGTTCGAAAACAGTAGTTGAAGAAGAGGAACAAGATAAACAACAATCAATAGCTTTACCTCCATCTCCACCATTAGCTCGAACTGTTATTTCAAGAGTTAAGGAAAAAGCTAGAACACGTTCTAATTCACGGACAAGATGTTCAAAAATTAAATCAGATATTCATGAATCAGATCCAAATTATTTGGCAGATAGTGATGATGGGACTACTGACCATTCTAGTTCTAGCCTGCCAAATTGTACTACAGTGCTACCAGTGAAAGAGAAAAAAATATCTAAGGTATAATATATATATGAAATGATAAAACTTGTTTTTTACTAATACTAAATTCAATGAAAATATAATTGAACACAATTTTCTATATTTATACATTCATATTAATATCAAAAAAATTGAAAATAAAATGTAGTAAAGTTTTGGAATATTACAAGATTTCTCCTGTAAATTTATTAAGTTACATTTATATTGATAGAACTACATCGAAAATTTCACACTTGTTCTGTGTATTAGATTTTTGTAAATTATTCGTCATTAGAAAGTTCTCTTTATTTTTAATTCCTGATTTTAACTATATTTATGTCTGTAAACTTGTCATTTAATGTGTTTAAATAATTTTCATATTTAAAATATATTTATTCTTATTAGTTAATATTTAATATTATAATATCAATTTATTTACTATTATTCTTTATTGGTGTTGATTTAATGTTTCTTTAATTTGATATTAACTTCAATACTTCATATAAACTGTTTAGAAATAACTTTGAATTGGTGTTTTAGCAATTATTTACCTCTTAAAACACCTGTGTAGATACTTAACATTGCTCTAGCAGGCTAATATTTATGTTATTAGTTGACATGAGAAAATAGCATACTTTACTCAAGCACATAAATTTATGCTTTTAAATTATTAATGTTATTACTTTTTGATTTCCCTATTCAGCCAACATTTTGTTTAATTTTATAAAGCATGTATATAAAAAATATTGCTCTTTAAATTTAAAATTGGTTTAAACATTTTTCTTCAAACTCAATAAAGAAACATAAGTTGAAATTAAAATTTATTAAAGCTATTAAATATTTTACTGCCTTTTGCAGTTTTAAAATTTATAGCATTACTTACATAATGAATTACCAAGAATCACAAATATAAAAACTTTGCTAAATTAATACTTGCCCAAAAGTAGGAACTATTCAGTATAAAAAGCAGGTATTAATTAATGTTGAAATGATTTGTTATATATTTAGAACCAACTATAATTATCAATAATATCAAAATATTACAAAAGTGAACATTGATTGCTTACTTAAAAGTATGTGTTGAAAATTCTATTTTTTATCAAATATACATTATTCTTAGTATTTTATTTTAAATGATTAATATATGTTTATTTTTAAAAATGAAACTAAAAAAATTTAATTCATTTAGCAGGAAAATCAGTCAAAGTTTGCAGAAGAGAAGACAAATAGACCTGAAAGACGTAGGAGTTTTAAATTGTCAAGTTTGGACTCTTTGTCTTTTCAAGATGGGCGAAAGAAAGTCACAGAAATAAAAGATAAATTAGAAGATTCTTCTTGGTCTATTTGGTTAGATATATCAAAATTTTGTAAAGAAGTGGAATCCAAATTAGATGACTTAGAAATTAAAAGTCCAAAAAATGGACCACATTTGTCTGGTGAGCAAAAAAAAGAGATCGGAAATTTAGTATCTAGTCTAGGACGTGTAGAAGATAGATTGCACAAGGTACAATCAGAACTGGAAAAAGCAAAAATAACTTTACTTTTGAACAGTAAAGATAATGATTTAAATTTAACCACTAGCAAGGGCTTTGCTTGTCATTCATTGAAGCAAGAAGTTTCCAGGTTAAGTGGAATATCATCTCAAAATGTTCTTCTTGCTCAACAATTGAATAAAGTCAGAGAAGAGAATCGTAGGCTGAAATCAGAGGTGAAGCTTGCTCAAACTTCATCTGATGATTTTGAGCTTCGATGTATATCCTTAAAGCAAGCAAGTGAACAAGCAGAGAGACTCCATAAATCACACATGGAACTCATGGTTGCAAGAGTTGATGATTTGACTAATAAGCTGCTGAATTCTGAAAAAAATGTCCGACAGCTGAGACAAAGGGTCATGAAATTAGAACAGCGACAAGAACGAAGAAGGAGCTCTTTGAAAGGAAAAGAAGGACTCAGTTTGTCAAAAGAATATGAAGCTAAACTTACAGAGCTTGAACAGAAAATTGGAACTGTGGAAGGTGTGCTGAGAAATTCTAACAATTCCAGTGAAAATGGTAAGGATGACTGTACCAAAGAATCGCAAAGCCTCCTCATGCGTCTACATAATCTTGATAAAAAAGTTAAAGATGTCACGGAGACTATTACTTCACCTATTGTAAAGCAAGAAAATCTTCCAAAGCCTAAAATTTGCTTACAAGTGAATATGAATGAAAATGCACCTTCCCAGGATACTAGTGAGGATTGGAATTCCTTGTCATTGTCAGCTAGCATGACTGATTTAACCAGTCCAGAAATCTGTGATGAAGAAGAAGAAAATCAGTTGTCGTTATCCTTCAGTGGTTGCTTAGAAGGATTGAATCACAAAGTTTCATCACTTGTTTTATGGTTAAAAACATCACTGCAATTACTCTATGCACAAGGCCATATGAATCCTTTTGAACCTTCAAAAATTAACTTCATAAGCAGTGAAGCTAGTGAAGAATTGAGTAAACTAGTACGAACATTAGACCATATAACAAACAAACTTGATGACCCATCCATGGCTCCTCAAGACATAAATAGCATTGTTGGTAGGTTATTATATAATATAATTTTATTACAAGAAATTACAAACATTATTTTTAAAATGAGTGATTTTGAAAAATATAAAACAACTATACTGGTGCAACATTTAACTCGTGTCAAGCAAGCAATCATTGGTGTTGAAACCTATATTCATCAAAAATCAAGTCCAATTCAATCTAATATACAAAAAATAAGTCTGTGTAACATTGTTGCATGCCTTTTGTTTTATAAAAGTTCTTCTGAAGAACTCAAATCAGTGACTGACATTAAAGATCTATTTGAAGAAGTAGACCAACAACGAAAAAAAGTTTGTGGTATTTTAGCAGAATTCAAGGAAAAATTTATTGAAAGATTTTGTACTACTATTTTAGAATTGTCAGAAGATTCTGTGTGTGACAAAGTTAACAACCAGAAATCCATAGACCAAAAAAATGAACTAAAGCCATTGGGTCAAAAACAATTCCTTTCTCACATTAGTCATATTATATCTCAAGTATCACAATCGTTTATTGTTCATGTTTCAAAATCACTCAATGATGTCTATTTCTTGTGTTCCAGCATCCAATACAGTGAAAGATGGACAGAATATATTTGTAAATTATTGCAGCAGGAACTTAGTCTCTTGTCATCAGAAATCAAAAGCATATGCATTAAGCACTTAGAAAACAACTTTTTTAGTAGTAGCAAATGTGGTGTTCTTGTTGAATACATGCATTGTTCAATATCTGAGCTTGCTCAGATTGTCTCCATTATAACTGTTGTTGATGGAACAGTCATACTGATTAAAGATGCAATATATAGTGATTATGACAAATTAAAAAATTCTCCTCAAAATAACACAATCTGCAGCACTGATAAACAAGCATTAAATACATTTCATGAAAATTTACACCTTAGAGCTACAAGTATTATGACTAATCTTCCATTGTATAGGTTCCCAAATGCCTTCTTTAATTTATGCAACCCTAATGAACTGAATGTTGCTCACCGCAGTGTATCTAGTCTTATGTGTTTCAAACGTAAGTGGAAATCAGCTGTTGAAAGTGAACGGCTGGAATACCGTTCCCAAATAGAACAACTATCAGAAAAAATTTCCAGTTTGCAGGAGGAACAAAGAACACGTCTAGAAGAGGGCTGTAAATCATGTATAGAGCTGCGTCAGGAAGTCAGTTATTTGCAAGCAGAATTAGATGAAAGTAGAGTATTGGCTAGAACAGGTAGTTTATGTGAAAAATGTCGAAATTTAAGATTGGAAATTCAGCGTCTTATAGAACAACATGAGAAAGATCTAGCTGAGTTGGAAAAATTTGAAGAACAAGATTTCTTTTGGAAAAATCATTTGCAGGAAGTCATTCAAGAAAAAGTAAATTTTTTTACATTTTTTATGATGTATATTGTTACTACTTAAATTGTTTTTACATCTATTATAAATTTTATTATATTTTAACTTCTAATAACTGCAATTTAATCAAAATTTAGTTTATAAGTTTTTATAAAAAATTTCAGCTGACAATTTAAGTATTACTTTTCAAAAGCTTTTATTTAGAAATGCAAATAATTATAATGTAACATATGCAAGTTTTTCAAAACCATTATGAACATTCAATGCCACCTTGGGCTTGGATGTTTGTAATTGTTCAGAATTCACTTAAAATTGTAAGTTTGAGTTTAATTAGATATAATGTGTAAAAAATATTTAACAAATCAAACCATGTAAATTTTGAAAAAAATGAAAGAGCACAGTATAAAATAATTATTAATTCCTATTTATTATAATCGAGACTGATTGGAATCAGGGAAGATTAAAAAAAATAAGTTACTCATTTTTGATTGAATGTTTTATTGTCAAATAAAAAAAATAAAATTTATAAAAGTATAAAATTTCCTGCAGATATAAAAAAAAATTGCAAATCAATATTTTTTATGAAATATGTAGTACTAAATAAACAAAACAATCGTTATTATTCAAAACTAAAGCATTTCAGTCAAAAATAAATTTAGCATATTGTCAAGCAGTAGCTGATCAAAGTTATTTATTAAAACGATATGGAGGATAATTATCCTTCTATGAGGTTTCCCATGAACACAGATTTTGAAATATAAGTTATTTCTATTATAGTAAATCTGTAGAGCATTTACTTTAATACGATTTTCTTAACTAAATGTTTTTAGGGTTGATGTAGCATCAAGTTGCTTTCAATTGTCATCTGTTTTTTGCATGGAGGGAAATAGTGCTTCATAACAGAACAAGAAGTTATAGTTTATTACAAATGTTATTGTTTGCCAGATTTTAATTAAATTTATCTGTCAAAATTTTTATTCAATTAATTGAAATCTTTAACATATTTTATGTTGGTTAGTATGTTTGGTTAGTTTTATTTAATTTTATAATTTCCTTTAAAACAAAGTTCTTAAATATTCATTATTTAATAAACCTTATTTCAAATAAAAATTTTATTTCTTTTAAAAAGCAAATATGTAATCCACAATTTTATAATATATAAAAATATTGTTTACATGAAAAGTTTTTATTAATTGTAGAAAAGCAATAATGTTTATTTATCTTAAAAGTTATTTTTGTCAATAGCATTTATAATAAATTCTATAATTTTAATTACAGGAATAATGCTGAATTTATCTTTTTGTCAAAGGTTTTGGTGTATTATTTTAAAATTAACTAGTTCAAAAATATTTGGCTTCTTTCT